>NDFZ01004859.1:39629-100198 GCA_002192655.3 Mamestra configurata
AAAAAAAAAAAAAAAAAAAAAAAAACAATCTAAAAAGTTCTTGTATTTTTGTAACTACATCGTTTCTAATTAGAATGTTGTCGTGTTGTGTTCCCGTTGCATACACTAGGGTTGTAGAAAAAGCATAGTTCTATTATTATGTACTCGTAGATGGGGTTAGGGATGTTGCGGAATAGTTCGAAAGAGGCCCTAGAACGCAAAGGGCATTTGAAGGAACACGGGTGGGTTTTAGTCAGTATGAGTCTGACACTTCTTCCTGCTTCAGAGCAGCCTGGGAGAAGCATTTTGGTGATGTCCCATGTTGAAAATTGAAGAAGATAATAATATAATACGTGTAGCTTAACACGGAAACTGGACTGAACTGTATCTTCAAAATACTTATGTCTTCACCACCAGCTAAAGCTTTTCCCAACTATGTTGCGGTTGGCTAAATCGTAAAAAATATCGATATATTTATAATAAAATTAGGATAATATACTGTCTACATTTTACCGGACCGACATCTATCACTAAAACATAATCCTATCCGGGTCACCGCCCAAGCTTTTACTTGAGGGTCGTCCTAAGTGTTGCCCGGCGTTGTGGACGCAACAGCCGACGGCCGGTAAATAGACGAGCCTAATTAAACAAGTTGGGCGCTGCGCAAATGCACGGATTTTGTTACGTGATTAAATTAGTTGAATGTTTACCTTTTCATTGTTTGTTTCGTGGTTTATGTTTATAGTGGTATTGATAGTGAGATAGGCTTTTGAGCAGATTTTGATTGAGAATAATTACCGTATCTATTGGGCTGATTAACATGACATTTTAAATTATTTTTTTTAGTTTGGCTTTCCAAACCGTGCGTGAAAAATAAAATCATTCGTAAATACACGTTTTTGTCACGTGTGAGACTAGGTTTCTTAGTTACAGCAAGCAAATTCTATGTTCCATGATCTTATAGTGTCATACAACACTGGCAAAATCTATCACCTCTTAACTCCTTTCTCTAAAACTTTCACCTTTATAATATTAGTGTGATAGTGTGAAGTGTGATTACCATTTTCACGCAGCTAAGCTCCCATAGGCTTCCCATATATCCCACTGGATAAAAAGTAGATAGCTTTTGACACTCAACAATAATGTATTTTATCAAGTATTACTCTTTATAATATTACTTAACGCTTCACACTTTCACGGTTCTTAAAACAACCAACCGTTTTCATAGTATTTACTCCTCTACTTCATTTAAAAAAGGAATACGCAAGAACATTTTAAATGAAACCTTCCTCGCGATACATTTGTTTCTGAGTCTCGGAGTTATCTGGCCTCCTTCTTTCTAAGTTGCCAGTTTTATTTTTTCATGTTCCGAACGTTGCCTGTCTTCGCTTCGGAATTGTTCGGCTTTGGCAACGTGCCCGAAGTGAAAAAAGGATTCTTTCTCTTGCGGTACTATAAGTAACTGATGTAGGTACTTACCATAGAACTAGGAAACTTCGTTCAACGCCGTACTTACAAACTAGGTAATATTATGAATGTGAAAGTTTCAATTTACAAAAATACAGATTTTTATTAACAATCACGCTTCAACGACTGAACATAACTTGACACAGGGACATGACCTGTTTAGAGAGCCAATTATATATTTTTTTAAGCAACGTTCGCATTCGGATCCCATTCTGCCAAAAGCACGAAAATATGGGTGTTTTTGACAGATTGCAACTGCGATGGAAATGCGATTGTGTGTGTGACACTACAAGGTATAAAATAACTTTAATTTCGGAAGTCGGTGTTTTTGGTTGTTTATTCGTATTTTAACACCGACTTCCGAAATTAAAGTTATTTTATTTAAAGTAATTTAGTGGTACCCCAACACCTAACAACACCACTGGAAAGCAATTTCGTTTAGTTTGATGATATATTTTCTATTTCCTCCAGCTATTTTGATTGAAAAACCAAAGTAGTGAACCGATTTTTATAAAATTTATATGGGACCAATTGGAACGTATATCCAAGGTCACATACAAAAATATTTTTTCAAATCGGTTAATATATGACTGTTATGAGGTAACAAACATTAAAAAAAAAATACAACCGAATCCTTTTTTTAAGTCGGTTAATGAGTGGAATTGGCTCCCAGGAGCACGTTCCCATGCGATAATTTCTGGCTTTACTTCTTTACTTTTATTACTCGTGTCCCTGCAATAGACTCAGCACAAGTTTCAGTTGTCATAACCCTAGTCAGAATCATCACGAGCCATCAATTTCCAGGAGTAACTGTTTGTAATTTTTTTTTTTCACTAACCGGTTTGCGATTAGACCACCTGACAGTAAGTTAAAAGGTTTTTATGTAAACTTTTGAAAATGCCAACTCTAATCACCAAAGCGTCTCCGTGTTCTGTGGGACCTACTCACCTATAAGTTATTAGGTAGCTTGAAACTTGCAAAGAACTGTACATGTTCTCTAGTAGCTTCGGTGTTTCTATATTTGCCTTACATTTTTCCGGAAATGTAAGTAATATTTTTCGTTTAGAGTAAGCGAGTCTTTTCCTTTAAATTTTTAGGATATCCTCAAGGGTTTCCTACGTATAAAAATTGCAATTTGCAATCTAACTACTATTATAAATGCGAAAGTTTTAATGGATGGATGGATGTTTGGTACTCAATCACGCCAGAACGGCTGTACCGATCTGGATGGTCTCAAAGATAGATTATAGTCTGGAATAACACATAGCCTACTTTTTATCCCGGCAGTATGTTCTCTTCATTGACGCAAACGAAGCTGCGGCCAGAAGCTACTCACTTATAAACGTGATTCAATAATGTCACTGAGTGTTGTTAATAGTAAAACGAGTTTAATAGTTTGCTATTTTTATTGCACGGTTCACACATAGTTATTACCTAGATTACGCGTAAGTACATTCTGAAAGTTAATCGGTCCAAATTACCATCGCATTACACCACTGATTGTAATCGCTAGTTTCAATTTAAATTTTATTACTCTGCAATTACTTGCGCTCTTTATCATCATACCAACCGAAAGACGTCCACTGCTGGACATACGCCTCCCTCAAGGGGGGTTTACCCGTTTACGTGCACTACAATATCTGAAATATGGGTTTGCATAAACAGTTAAGAGTTGAAAAACTTGATTCGATAATGCGACAACCCATTTCAAAGCATCTAGGCTATGATTAATTGTTTTAGGAATAAACTATCCGTAGACCAATTAAAAAAAAAAAAAAAAAAAAAAAAATGAATCCTAGGTGACAGAGAGACGCAGCTATGCAAGATGAATCTCTCTTATTCACAACTAATTCATGATAACTTTATGTCACGTCCTAATACATTTCAGCCTACACTTTTTAGCATCCAAGTGTTATCCGCTCGATTAATGCCCGGTTTCTGAGGTACTTTATCGGTCGTTTATAATAGCCGCACGGGTCGATCTTCAAGGTTAAGCAACGCTTGCCGAGGTTGGTCTGTGGATGGGTGACCATCTTAACATACCGAGACTCCTCCGTGCCTCGGAAAGCACGTTAAGCTGTTGGTCCCGGCTGTGATTTGTAGATCTTTGGCAGTCGTTACGGATAGTCAGAAGCAATATAATCTGACACCAGTCTTGCCAAGGAGTACCGTGTTACCCAGTTAATGGGTTGTGGAGGTCTAGTACGCAGCCGCTCCACGTAAAATACTGGTATCCAGCTGAATCCGGTTTGACTGGAAGCCGACCCCAATATAGTTGGGAAAAGGCTAGGCAGATGATGATGATGATCTATCCGTTAACCACTAACCAACCAATGGCGTTGTCACAAATAGCGTTAACGAACAGACGAGACGAGAGATGAACGACTGATAAAGTACATCAGAAACCGGGCATAAGTAGTTGAGCAACAATTTTATGAAACGGTGTGCAAATAGTACCTACATATGAGTCAAATTGTCCCTGAAATAACTGCCCTTTGTGTGGAGCACTCGATTCTCCCAGTATATTACTTACCTACTTATTAAGTTAGCTTGCAGTAGCTCCGAGCCTTAACTTAGTTGCCGTTCACGATACCTAGCAAGGTCTAATGATATTAAGAGCCCGTTTTACAATGTCTGGTTAATCATTCCAGTATGGGTAAGAAATTGGTTCACATGAACAGGAACTTTGGAGATAAATGCTTGAATACTACACTAAATTGAATACTATACAAAATGCATCGAAACTAATTAATATAATAACAAGAGCTAATAAGATAAGATAGAATAAGATCAGGCAATCTCTGAATAAAAGAGCTGCCCCCACTATGTCGAGCCAATGATTTCGTCGTAAAAAAGAGATGTAGGAGTGCTATTCATTCTGTATAGCTCCTCTCTCCCACACTGGAATCATGATGATATTAATACGTCATAGTAGCCTTTTAGTCTTAGCCTTGACCCTCAAAGCTACACTATCGTAGACTGTCATAGACTGCGTTTTAACTCGAAAAAAATACGTGATTCATTTAGAATAGGCTACAAGTTGCATCATCAAAACAAATACTATGAATGACTTTTATTTGCTTCGGAAGCAGAAACCAAAACCTGTTGACACAAATAGTCGATAGCTAATAATTGTTTTCCCGTGTCTATGTTGTCTCTGTAAATACAAACATACATCTCTGTTTCTGAACCACTATTTCACGAGCAACAGGAAAAGTAGCTTCACTGTTGGACTGCTGACAACACTGTCGCTATAAATATAAAATGCTATCGCGAATAAAATTGAGCTGGTTTTAGACAAGCAGCTTCGGAATGCACGTTGATAATTTTCTCGGCTGTCATTTGTTGATCTTTGACAGTCGTTACGTCGTGTCGTCTGTTAGGCTTGTTTCACACGTACCACAACCACACCACAACCACTACCACAACATGTCGCCGGGCGCTAATTTGTATGAAAAATAATAGTTAAATTTACACGGACCACATTTTGCCGTTATTTTCGACCGCGTTTGTGATACCGACTACATCTCAGCCACGTCGCAACCACAACGCAAACACCAGGGACACCGCGAACTAGTGGCCGGCCACATTGCAGCAGGCACCACAACGCAACAGCAAGAAGCCGCAGCGTCACTATTCACACGTAACCACAACTTGACCAACTTTTGTCGCGACGGTGTGGTGTGGTTGTGGTACGTGTGAATCAAGTCAAGGAGTGTACCTACCAAAAGACAGTGCGACCGCGGTGGTGTCACATGTTAGAGGGTCACAAATTTCAAAATTTGTTACACTTGCTCTGAAAAATCTCGCCTGCACACACAATGATCTGAAAAATGCCTCTAACGCCGCCCGCTATAAGTAGTAAGATATGTTGCTATGTAAATGTACCATCAAACGAAAAGAGAAGAAACCAAGGGGTATTTTAGTATCCAGTAACTGGGTTGTGAAGACCAGAATGGCTGCCGCTTTATATAAAATACTAGTGTTCAGCTTTATCTGATTGAACAGAAAGCTGACAACAATATTGTTGGGTAAAAGGCTAGGTATATAATGCGAGATATATCTGATGTAACTTTTGTTTATACATATATCCACTAGCTGCCACCCACGTCTGCGCCCGCGTAAATATCGGAAAAATCTTTTGAAAAAAGGATCCTATGTTCCAGACTATAATCTACCTCTGTGCCAAATTGATTTATTTAAACTTAATTTATAATAGTGGTACATGGGCGGACTTAATGCATCAAGGCATTCTCTACCAGTCAACCTTTGGGTTAAAAAGGCCTGTGGTAGGTTTACAACAAATAAAAATAAAAGTAAAAATAGAATTTCATCAAGATCCGTTCAGCTGTTCTGGCGTGAAAGAGTAACAAAATCCATCCGTCCATCCATGCTCACAAACTTTCGCATTTATAATATTAATAGGATAGTAGGATTAAAAGAGCTATTTCTTGTGTGGATTTAACGATGATTAGTTTATAAGCACGAGTGGCTGGTACACGGGAGTATGTCATACATACGTCATACGGAGTGAGTAGCGTCGGACGTGGATCCACTTAAAACTTGAGCCCTTAAAAACTTTCTTTGGGAAGTCTTTGTCATAAAACCGTTATTGTTAAAGATACTACATTTTTGATGAAAAAGGTTGAATATACAATATGCAGACAGTAAAGATAATATAAAGGCTGAATCTGTCAAGTGGGCGTGGATGGTCAAATTCGAAATTTTAACGAATAACGCAAAATATTCAAAGGAGTCTCGGGCCCATTTCGATGAAAACTGAAAGGAAATCCAACCCGTTAATTTTAGGTAAAAACATATTGTAACACAGGAATAACACACAGGAATAAATTAAGGAATATACTGCACATCGATTTGTTTTTTGTCTCTTCCAGTCGTCGTCTTATATTGTTTTGATTTAAAATATTGTGTCTACACTGTACCTTTAGCTTAGTAATCTGTGGAAACGTCGTGTATAGTACTTTAGCCTATTTGTTATTTGTTGTAACATTAACGGTAACATGCATTGTACAATTGTTCGTTTTCACAAAAAAATAAAACACCAAGTGTCACTAGTAAGTATGAAATTCTGGGAAGATATAATACATACATTGCAAACTAAAGGAAATAGTTGATTTTTAATAAAAGCCTTTTATTTTTCTTGTGCCCGACCGTCTAGGTCTAATAGGTAGGTAACGCAATAAAATTCATCGGGATTAGGAAAAACTTCGAGCTGGTTGCTTTGGCGTCGCTTGTCGGAGGCCTAAATCCAGCAGTGGATATCTTTGCGGAATTTGTTCGAAAGAATCACCGCGGCCCTGGAACGCAAAGGGCTTTAGAAGGAACACGGATGGGTTTTAGTTAGTAAGAGTCTGACACGCCCTTCCACTCCACCCAGAGTGGAAGAAGTCATTTGATGATGATCGCAAAAAAAAGGAGTAGATATTTATCAGCTATGGTGTTAATGACCGTTTGAGAAGTCTATAAAAAAAATACATGGGATATGTATTTTTCACAAGCCAATTAAGATTCTTTCAACTTATTAGAAAACCATTATTTACAATTTATCTTCTAAAAAAATCTGCTTGTACAAAAGCCGTGAGCTGCAAGCTTCTAAAATTAACTTGGTTCGGCCAAGAGAACCTGATTTGAGTCTTGACTTTGATCGATCGAACAAACAGCCGGGGTAAATAAGAAACCGTAAATAATGATGGATTGTGAACGAACTGTTTTATTGGCAGTAACGAGCTTAGTTTAATAATAATAGCTGTTTAGTTAGTTACCTTATCATTTTCTTGGTAAGCAACACTGTAGTAGTAACAACGTGGTATTGAACCTAGTGCCTACGTCGTACTTCAACGGGGACGAGGTACTTGTAATTAATAGGATGATTTCGCGTACTACATAAGGTATTAGCTTTTTCCCGCGATTTCGTACGCGCATATGCCGTTTTAACTACTTACTGGTCGTCGAAAGCTGAAATTTGGCATGTAGCTTCCTTGGGGACTAAGAGAGGCAGCACTAAGAGGATTTCCTACGAGAACGGGAAAAAAACGGAATATGTGCGTAGGAAGTCGCGGGCGAAAGCTAGTTAACTATATGCCATTAACTTCTCAGACCTTTAATGAGGTCGTGATGAAAGAGTATATATAGTACTGACCAAATGCTCGCAGAGCAGATGGGCGATAACGCCGAAGGGCTCTGGATTGGCGAAAGGTCACCCGAAGGTGCAGCATTGGTAGACTTTGCCTTTCTGCCGACCCCTTATAAAAAACTGGCGTGATGATACATTGTTTCAAGAATCTATTCTGAAATTCAACGACAGCACATTTCAGTAATCTGTTCTTGCAGACATAAACAGAACGCTGAATGTATTTGGTTTGGTTACAACACAAACAATGAGATTTACTGCTGAAACGAGTTTTTATTTATTTATTCTTCGTTGTGAGGCTAATTAAAACTTGATTATGTGTTTTGACTTCGTTGGTGTTCACTGAAAAAATAAGCTTTTTTCTTAGTATTTACGTATCTACTTAGGTAGGAAGAAACATATTTTTAAGAGCTGCCTTACATATAAATGTACTTCAAGGATTCAAAGACTATTCTAATAAAGTTGGTACATATTTTTTGGGCATTAGGTGATAAACCTGTAAAGATAATTGTATGGTGGGAAATAAATAAATAAATATTCGGCACATTTCCTTTGAATTTAAATTCAAAGAAGCGGATATTAAATGAAGATCTTATTTCTTCATTATCCCGTTTAATTTAATACACCTCTTTGTTTTCATTATCTATCATGAACCCACTTCGTAGCCAACAAACAAATCCGATTTTCTGACAGTACCTTAACATGCGTTATTTCAAGGTAAATTGAACTCTAAAACCCATATGCCTGAACACAAATTCAATCGGAGGATATAATCTTTGGTATACTTCAAGGCGGTATCTGTCACTACCACGCAACACAATCCCGGTTGACAGACCGTTCGAAAGTCTGTTGGATCTCAATAGAGAAAATACAAAAAAAAACCATCCTTGAGTTGGTGAAGATAAGCCTTAAATACACTAAGCAGTATAATTCGGACAATTTTTTTATTAGGTTCTACAAACCCATTTCAATTCAGAATTCGAAATAATTTCGAAATTTTGGAACTACAAACTCTATGTCATACTTACATTACAACGTCCAAATTCTATTGCAATTGCAACCCATAAGTACTTTTATTAGGGCCATTTTAAAACAAAATGGACACTCAATTAAAAATCAACTTAAACTAAAAGCAACTCAAATCGATTCTGGATTTGGTGACGATAGATTTATTCCAAGATTATGAATTTATGTAAATATGTACGTATACATTATGTAGAACCCAACTGAGAAGATACAATAGACAACTTTGGGCAACTTCTCTTGATGGAAATAAGTATTAAAAAACATTGAGCTTTTCAATGTGGACTTCTCTTCTTTTTAGTCTTCTCCAAAACGGGTTGAGGACTGAATTTATGATTTTGTGTGAAAATTACCAGTTCCTAAATTGAAGCATAACCGTTGCAGGCATAGACAATAACGGCCATTTTACGCTTGTTCGTTCACACATAACCTCTTTTGTGGTGTCTATATTCATTGAGTTATGCTCGTGAGTCGTGAGCATTTAGTCGAACTTTGTATAAAGTTCATGAATGACGTCTGAATAGGAGTATAATATTGATGAGGTTACTATACTCCTTTTTCATTGAGTTGTGGTCTTATAACAAGGTTATTGTTGAAATATATTTACTGCCCTCTTTCATTCACATTAAAATTACACAGGGTTTATAGATAAAAGCGATATGTTAATTTTTGGTAAGTGCATCACGGGGGATCGGCTTAACCGATTTGAAACATCCTTTTTGAAAAACCGGCCAGCAGCGAGTTGGACTCGCGTGTAAAGGGTTCCGAACGCATCTCATTTTTGTAACATGTTACTTTAAAACCTGAGTCTTCTTTTAGGTTTTCCTTTAGTTCTATAGGTAAGGAACCTCTGCTTTTTTTTCAAAGTTTTAGGCTCATTAGTTTCGGATATAAGGTAATGATCATTTTCCTGGTAATTTTTTGAATAACATCAAAACGATTTATTTAAAAAATATCAAATGATATGTCACACGGTATAGTTTGGAAAACATTTTTTATTACTTTTCTAATTTGTCCCCCAAAAGCTACTCTCATACTCAAAACTTATTTATTTATGTAAAGCGTCCGTATTTGGGGCACAGAAGTTCATAATTATAAGTACCATACAATAGAATCGGACCAGTAGATTTGGAAAAAAATGGCTGTGACAGAAGGACTGACAGACGCACGAGTGATCCTATAAAGGTTCCGTTTTTTATGGACGTTCGGAACCCTAAAAATGACCGTAAGTAATAATAACTAAAATAACCTCAGGAGGCTCTCGTTAGGCAGCTGGATCAAGGGCCTGATTCAGAAAGCGGTACTTCTGGACACGGCTCGTATTGTTAGGAGGTTCCTCTCTCTTGAGCCCTGACCGCCGGTAGCTTGGACCCTGTACCCGATACCGGTGGGCTATTATTTTTATATTTTTAAATGTTTTTTTATTTTTGTGTTTTTTTTAAGAAATATTTAAAAATGTATGAAATAAGTTAAAAAAAAAAATGAATAAAGGAACTAAAATAAAAAAAATGGTTCCAGAAAAAATCGGAAAACCTGGAAGCGCTTTCTTCTCTGGGGTTTTTGGCACTCAATGGGATCCGGTTGGACTAGAAGCCGACTCTGGTATAGTTGGGACAATGCTAGGTTGCTACTACAATGCTTTCGCCTGCTAATATAATATATATATAGTCCTCCTGACCGATTTCGGCCATGATGGCCAATCTCAACCGAGACTAGCCATCGGCGCGGGACATATTATAGTGCACAAGTGTGTGCGCAAACACAGATGCACTCCCTCTTCCATCAAATTCTGATGCGACGGCAACCTGACACGACCGGAGAGAGATCTGGCGCAGGACCAACGGCTTAACGTACTTTCCGAGGTACTTTACGGGGGTGTCACACCACCAACTTCCAAACTCCGAACTGTCACTGAGAAATTCTTATTGGAAAAAGTCATTAGAATTTTTGCCCGAACTGGGAATCCAGGTCTCCACACTCGGCAGTCGTGCTTGTGACCGCGAGACCATCGGAGCTGTAGTTTGTTTTTTTAGACCAATATATAATAATAATAATCATTTTATTATCAGGCTGCTGAGGCCCACAGACACAATACACAAAATAATCTTAAACAATAATAAACTAATACATATTAATAAACCTTATTTATCTATTGCACACGAAATGACGGCGTCGTGTTTCGCTGACTGGTGACGCGCAGCTGGCCGCGGAAACGTCGATACACGACACCCTTCGGCCAAAACTCTTCTTTGAGGAATACATCGAGCTGATGAGTTGGAACCCGTACCACAAACGACTTGAAGTTTGTGTTGTGACGCGACTCTAACTTTTCTAATATACCAGTACCACACAGAACAAGCGAGCAACATTCTACCCAAAGCACACTTAACTCTGGGTACGTAGGTAGCATGCCTGTTTCTTGTCCTTTGCTAATCATCGACTCATCGTACGATCGACACGTTATTAGCGCCGTGTGGAATCGTTCGTGCAAATTCCCATAAAGCCGATCAACACCCTAACTGCCATTCGATACGTCAGTGCCATTTTGAAATAATTTTGTTGCAAAAACAGGAGTTTACATATGTGTAGTTAAAATACCTCCAGTTATTTTAAACTAGCTTTGAAGCCCGGGTTCGCTCATGTGCCCTTAACAAGAAACGTGATTTTTTCGGTTGAATGTTTCATTAAAATTTTATTTGTTGTTATAGTGGCAATCGAAATACACACTCCGTAAAAATGTCAACTATATACACACATAGACAAGCTTTATTAGATTACCCTTAGGATACGGAACCCTAATAAGTACCGAATGCCAGTCAGCAAAAGTGCAGCTCAGTATCAGTGAAACAACTGTCGTGATTGGATCAGGACTTCCTGAGATGACTTCTTACAGACAAACAGTTCTAACTCTATTCTTGTAAAATTTATTAAGCAAGTATGTGTATAATGTAAGTATATGTTAATGTACACACCTAAGATGAACAACAGCACTGTTTCTTCTTCTAAGATTCTTCAACTTAAATGGTGTACAAAATAAAGATAGAATACTCTTTCCATCAATCAATTATACCTTTTTTTTAAAGCGTAGTAAGACTTACACAGACTTGAGTGATAGTGATGAGGCACTACCAAGTTTTTTTTTTAACTCGATGTGTCATGCTATGTCATATTTACACCCGGGCTTTTGGACCGAACAATGTACTGTACAATACGTCAATGTCGCTTCCAAATTATTTTTTTACCTAATGTTATTTTTTTTTTAAAAACTAGTACAATCTTTATTTTTCACTTCAAATTTTCTGAAACTTGGCAATCTGTGAAACACACAACGGGCCATTCATTTGTCTTGTATTGAAGTTATAATGCGTCTCAATTAGGAAATACCGATTATTGAAGTACATAGGTAGTATTTAGGTATATAGGCTAAAAAAAGGAAATATGCACAGACAACACATCAAGCTACAAGAATCTGTCAAAATCCTTTAATACATTTTCAACTATCGCTAAAGCATAAGGTTCAAGGTTGATTGGGAAAATTTTACAGTTTAAGGTCGCTTGATGTGCTGTTGTCTGTACAAACGGTTGAAAGAGGAAAGGGAAGAACTCATTGGGCGTCGAAAAACTCGTCCACTGTGCTGTCAATAAATATAGTGTTGAAAAACCTTTTTTTAAGGATGGGAAATCATCAAATGACTAAGGGCGTGTCAGACTCTTACTGACTAAAACCCATCCGTGTTCCTTCTAAAGCCCTTTGCGTTCCAGGGCCACGGTGACTCTTTCGAACAAATTCCGCAACAGTGTTGAAAACCCTGGTACAACTAGATTGATTCTAATTGCTCACCGAAACATTACTGCTACTAAGAACGAACCAGGCGTACAATTTAAACCGTTAGTAAACATTTAACCACTAAAGTATTGATTACATAAACAACACTTTTATCAAGACACTTGAACTCTGCGGCATAGCTTAACTTGTGATAGGCATATTAACCTAATTCTTTGCCAGTCAAAAAAGTAAAGTTAACGATAATGTACTTACCACGTTGTGATTGTGAAGCCAGAAAGTTTTAGCATAGGGGAAAATAATATCTTGGCATAATATTCATGCTTTTTTTTTAAGGTTGGGAAATCATCAAATGTCTTCTTCCGCTCTGGGAGGAGCGGAAGGGCGTGTCAGACTCTTACTGACTAAAACCTATCCGTGTTCCTTCTAAAGCCAATTGCGTTCCAGAGCCGCGGTGACTCTTTCGAACAAATTCCGCAACCCTGGCAGGCTCTGGCCCTAGCGGGCCCCGTCTTCTATGCTGACATCTCTTTGAGGCGCGCGTGAAACACAACGCACCATCGACCCGGGCCTGGTGGTGATCGGACAGCAAGTCAACCAACGCTCGCTGTCTATAATAGCCATGCTACGAATCTACGTTTGACGCTAAGATCAAAACATTATGTTATTTAATCTATATCTATCTATCTTACTAATATTATAAACGTTTGTAAGAATGAATGTATGGATGTATGTTTGTTACTCTTTCACGCAAAAACTTCTGAATGGATCTTGATGAAATTTAGCACGGAGGTAGATTATAGTAGAATAACACATAAGATACTATTTGTCTGGGGAGCATGTTCCCTTGGGATAATTTTCGACATTCACGCGGGTGGAGCCGCGGGCGACAGCTAGTGGACTATAATTTTGCTTTAGTATTTTTTTCCTAGCACACTTCTATATGACTAAGTTGGGTATAAATAACTAAATCTCACTTTAAAGCTACTATACATACAGATACAGATACATAGTTCTAAGAAAATTAAACAAACCTCGTGAAAATTCTCATTTTGTCCATCGGCGTTAGATGTTCTCACGATACCTATTAAGACTATACGCGCTGAAATTTTAATGGTTGTTTTCTCGCGGCAGAACGATTCGCCATCAGTAGTACCTACTATCGAAACATTAAGTTAAACATAAAACATATAAATGTTTTTGTTTTCAAATAATTAAAAAAAAAAACATAAACTCGAAAGCGTGAGAAGCAATAGTAACTCACTAGACGTGACGTAGATACTTTTCGAAACACACGCACGCGCCGCCGTCAATTCATAAATGTTCAGAGCAAAATAAGCTCTCGCGCATAGTAATACAGCATTAACTTGTGTGCAAGCACGTGGCGAGTTAGGGCGCATCGCGCGCGGCATCTTTTTCTGTTTACTCATTCGGTATTGTGTTTCATTAAATTAGAAGTACCTATCAGCTGGTTGATACGCGAAGAGCAAAGACCGCGGCCGCTTTGCGCGAAACTATCGCGATGTATAACTATTGGTTCGAAGTCACTTTCTAATTTTGTTTATCACAATTGTTATTCTGCCATTTCTTGATTTTATATTTATTATTTTTCATAAATCGATTGTATTACCAAGACAAACTCATTTCGCTGCGGGAAAACAACATGCTGTATACGTACTGATATTGGATAAGCATAAAATAGAGAGGAAGTCGAGGTATCTTCTGATCTGTGATGAACTATACAATCGTTTTCCGAGCTCCCATAGAGGCAGAGATCTTTAGTCACCACTCCTCCACACACGCCTTCGTTAATGGATATTCCATGTTCAACAATTACCTAGAAACCAGAAACAGCAACAGTTATTTCAGCAAACAACTTAACAGTCTCTAAATTGGAAAATATACCAACATTCCGAATTGTCCCGCTCTTGAGACAACTAGACCAAAGTATCCCAGTATCCGAGTATCCCAGGCCACTGTATATCACATTCTAAAGTTAATTTTAACAAAAGTACGATGATAAAGTGGAATAGTTGTCGGCAGCTCTTCTAGCTAATAAAGTTAACTGAGATTTACTCGAGCGCTATGCATTCAGTGCTTCGCAAGAATATTCATTTTCATAATTAATATTTTCAGTTTGAATATGATTTAATTGAATTTGGAGGAATAAGGATTTGTTTGGCTGAGCGAATTCATAATTTTGTGTTAGACTAGCTTTTGCCCGCGACTTCGTACCCGTTTTTTCCCGTTCCCATAGGAATTTCGGGTAATCCTCTCTTAGTGCTCCCCTACACTCCCCAAGGAACCCACACGCCAAATTTCAGCTTACTACGACCAGTAGTTTCGGCTGTGCGTTGTCTGTCAGTCAGTAACTAAGGAGGCGCGCGGTAAGGATATAAATTTTCTTACCAGCTATGAAGTCTGTCCTCAGGGGTTGAATTTTGACCTTTTATTTTCTTGCCTTTATCCCAACTTATTTCTACCATACTTCTCTATCAATTCTCAACTCAGTAGTTACCTCTTTTCTAGCAATATCGTATTCCATCGTTTTGTTGGGCCACACTCTGATATCCATTCTCAACTATACACAAATCATTCCCGATGACATTTCCCTCATTTCTCAGGTACCTATCTGATTTTGTACTATAAATAAAATAACACGACGAAGAATTTTGCCAGGGTTGCGGTATTTGTTCGAAAGAGTTACCGCGGCACTGGAACGCAAAGGGCATTCGGAGGAACACGGGTGGGCTTAAGTCAGAAAGAGTTTGACACTCTCTTCCGCCCGCCCAGAGCGGAAGGAGTCATTAAGTAGAATATTTCCCATCCAAAAAAATAAGGGACCAGGAATTTCAAACCCAAAATTCGACCATAGCCGTAGTTAAATTGGGTTACTGTATATCCCAGCATAATTACATTCTGTCCCGCCATGCGAGTCCAGAGTAATAAGTAACTCAGTTATACCGCGGTAGGCACACTTTGGGCACATCACCAATGCTGAGTACCTACGGCTAGAGCACAAATACGCCTCGACAGCCACTACCAGAGACAAAATTTTCCATAAAACTCAAGCGTCTGACACGCTTGAGTTTATGAGTGTCTTACTATTTGCTCATAGGAATTGACGGCCCGTGAGGATGAAGGTTTTCTTAAATGATGTACACCAGAGGACAGAACTGACGCGTCAGGTCTAGGCACCAGTCAAAATGCTTGACTTTTTTTTTATTTTGGCAACTGAGCAACTGACGACGATGACCATTCTGCCAGTGTCATGTGGCGAACGCTTATGTTCTCCGACATTAGTTAAATTGACGTCAACGTCATAAAACATGACGTTGATCATATGTTGTGTTCTCAAAGTAGCAAAACTGTCGGCTAACGGCCGGTCTCAATAACGTTTTGACATTTGACCAACTGTCAAATTAGCTGAAACGTCATGTATGCCTTTCAAACATGACGTCTCAGCTGCTGTTGATAGCTAATTTGACAGTTAGGTAAAGGTAAATACGTTTTTGAGTCCGTATGTGGCGCCAATTGCTGGTTTAAAATGACTGAAAACCTTCATTTTAAGTGTGATTGTGACAGACGGAACTTGTGCCCAGCCCACATTGCCTGCATACGTCTATTATTTATTTGTTGCGGTGATTTCATGATCTGTGGCTCGGACACATACCTTGGCACTTGGCACTGGGCAGTAAGATAAGTAGCATGTGTGGACAGCATTGATGTTTAGACGTAACGGTATTGTTTACGTTAGGTTTTGGATGGTTCCCTACGTAAGCACGAACATTTTCTGTAGTAGTAACACATTTTGAATGCAATTTTTGTTTTCCTTATTATTCTTTAATTTTAGGTAAGTAACAAAAGTGTTTGTCGCGATTTAATTTCCATCAAATAAAAACAATTTTTTATTTTAAATCAACCAGTGGTTTGATTGATGAAATTAGCAAATTTCCGTAAAAAATCACGATATTTTTTTTAATACATCATTTTTTCATATTACTATCATCCATTTTTATTTTTCAAAAAGTTGCGGCCTGCGTTTTAATAACATTCTTGTTTTAAAAACTTTTTAAATTCGAATTGACACGAGTAAAAATAGTCGAAGGTTTAATTTTCATGACCATTTTAAGGCCTTTTCACATAATATCTTAACAATGATAACCAACATTAGATATGAAAATGCCTTACAAAACTGTGAACTACCTAAGTTGCCTATTCAGCGTCGATGATAAATTACGCGGGACCACATTATGATCCGGTATATGAAAGTAAATTACTTACGTCTAAGTGACGTTGGTATATGAGCACAGGGCACAGAACACGGAAAACCTGCCCTGGCACAGCGGCTAGGGATTGCTCATAATATTCTTGACAGCGAAATAAAGTATTGGTCTAAGGAAGTGGGCTTTTTAATTACAATTCTCAATAACTAGAGAAAAGACAAGACGCATTAAAAATCTCAAAATGATGATGCATGATCATTTGTTCTGTGTCTGGGTGTAATTTATCTATAATATGTATGTATTTAGAAATATATGAGTATGTTTATCAGTTGTCTGGTTGCCATAGCACAGGCTCTGCCTAGTTTGGGATCGGATGACCGTGTGTGAGTTGTCCCAAGATATTATATTATTATTATTATTATATTATATTACAGCTCTTGCATGTGAAATTACTCGCAAGTTATGCCATAAAGAATTAGCGCCATCCAATAAAAACGACATTTTGCGAGATAACAATACAACAAAATTTTCAAGAACGTGTTACTTGTCCGTTTTTCCACCATTTTTAATTATTTTTATTTTAGTTACATCTTTTAATTAAGTATTCATTAATGTACGTTTGTGATAGTAGTCCCCCTATATTACGCTGAGCACAAATTTCGGCAGTCAAAGCCAAAGTCTCGCAGACAAGCAAGTTTTGACACTTCCGTCTCAAGCAGTGATCGCCGAGGCGTCTCGATGCTCTGTGGCAGGGCAAACACAGCTCCTGCATTTCTTATACCGATGGCGCACTGTTAACGAGGACATCGCATGTCTGCTCACCCGTTAACCAACAGCATGAAGGAAGCATAGGTTACGATATAAACAAGTGTTTTCGTGGAAACAATCGTTTATTACACTGAATGGAAAGGAAACAATTAAATACTCGCACGGTTTAGTGGGCACAAATGTTGGAGCTCTGACATGCACTATGCGTTTATAAGTGTTTAATGTGTTCTGAATTTATATTTCATAATCGCTTCGCATATGTCTTTGTAGGAAGCCGAATAATTAGTTTTGTATCGTTTTTCATTAGTAAAGAAAGGGTTGGTAGTCACCATAGATTTAAATTCAAAATATTTATAAAATTTAAAATAGGTAATGTTAATAATGTAAGTGGCTTGTATTTGGGTTGCTGCCAAACTAAAAGACTAAAACTTAAGTCGAATATCGTATATTTAGATTTGGATTTATATTTTCATATTCAGTAAAGATTCGACTCGTATCAAAAGGATAAAAATCCTAATGAATAAATTAAATATAGTCCAAGCAATTAATCAAATCATGCCATATCAAAAGACGTCGTTTGCATTCCTTCGTTAAAATTCGCGGGAAAATAAGGACGCTTCCAAAATGGCGGCCATCATGCGGCCTTCTTCAAAATTTGTTGACCCATATTTTAATGAACGGTCGATTTTCCTTTATCAAATTAACTGCGAAATTCTTAAAAATTCTCTCGCTGATGACTTATTTATGGTTTGATGGTGTTTGGACAGATTTTATGATGTCGTTTCGCTGTAAGTAGATATAGGTAACCGATAATAGATATAAAATTGCGGAATAAATGCGATAATAAAATAATGTTCTACGGTTGGTTGTTGATGTTTTAAATCAGTTAGACAGCTGACAACGAGTACCTATTATGAAGTAATTTTGTTTATTAAATATTCATGAAGCACGTATTATCCGTAAAATTTCAGTACTAACTCCTGTAGAGCGTTTGCTCTTGGCGAATTTCATAGAACTAGATTATATATCTAACAAGCTGTGCCCGTGGCTTCGCTCCCGTCAACCGTTACCTACCCTACCCTATATACTTTCCTACCCTGCCTACGTACCTACCCTACCTACTTACCTACCTACCTACCTATTTTTTTTCTCTCTGGTGAACAAAACAAAAAAGAATTAGCCAAATCGGTCAAGCCGTTCTCAAGTTATAGCGTGACCAGGAGAAATAGGGGTTCATTTATAATTATATATTATAATTGGTGCAGTGGTTTTAAACACCAATCTAGTCTTCAAAGTAAAAAAATCAACAAGACACTGAAAATCAGAGAATAAAAGAATTGCAAGCATATTTGCATATAATTAAGCCAATAAAAGATTCTGAAAACCGAATTTCCGACCAAAAATACCATTTCACAAGATATTAACGAAAACCACGGCAACCAAACTTTTGAAACAAAATTCATGTCCGTAGGTGAGGTTTTTGTTTCATGAAACAGTAAATGCAAATGAGGGAACGAGTCTGCATAGTTTTTGGTTAGAGGTTACCTTTATTAAGGTAAAGCACTTTGTGTGAACTAATCTAGTAGAATTTAATGTCAAAATATTAGCAGTGGTGTGGTAAGAACCGTTAAACATCGTTAAGATTTTATGTGGTTTTTAGATGTTTCGAGAGTGAGTTTAATTGTGGAACTGGTCGTAAAATACGGTAATCTTTCGGTCTTAAGTGGAATTTACTCAGTTTTTTTTAATGTGCCTTAATCTTATCAATGTTTCAACCAGTTTACCAAATGTTTCCTTTTTGAGGTTTTGTACACAAGGAGAAACCGACGGAACTCTATTACTAACGGCTGGTCTCAATAACGTATCTACCTTTAACCAACTGTCAAATTAGCTACCAACAGTAGCTAAAACGTCATGTTACAAAGGCAAAAATGACGTTTCAGCTACTGTTGGTAGCTAATTAGACAGTTGGTTAAAGGTAGATACGTTATCAAAACGGGCAGTAAGCCTCCGCTGTCTATCAGCAATGTTAGCTGGCTGTATCTCAAGACATGTAGTCATTTCAAGAGAGTTTGTATTGCTAATGCCGCTATAACAACAAATTAAATTACAAATAAACGGGACTCCTATATAAGAAACGTGTTTTGTTTTCACTCGCACCTGGCTGGTTATAAATATTGCGTTCGTTTTAATATTTCCTAAAAGTAAACATATAAGTATCGTACCTATTCTAAAATCTTCAAAAAGAAACTCAAACGATAAACCTTCCTGCCTCAAAGAGTTCCTGTTTCAACCTATTTTTATAAAACCTCCTTTGTCCCTCAGAAAAGGAAACAGGCCTCTTTTCTAAGACGTTTTTTTGCTTGATTAAATTCGTAATGGTTAGACACAGCCAGAAAGTAAGCAAGGCTGGCAACGTTTGGTGACACCTCAAAGTACCATAAATTTTACGGTGATCTTGGATTACAAATGGCAATTAAGCCGAAGAATATGGCGCCGCACAGCGTCGTGGTTCCGTATTAGGGTTCCGTATTAGTGAAGGGTTGCCCAACCCTTTCGGAAGGTAGGATTATACGGGTAGCAACGGTAAGGACAAGGTTTCACCTGTGAACTGAACTTGTTTCAATAGTACTTTGACTAATACTGTGATACCTGAGAATTGATTTATTTCGGTTCATTGAGTATTCAACTCTACTCACTATGCCTAATTAGGTAATACAGAGCTTAGTACCATGAAACTAACACGGTTTATTGCATACTTAACCGTGAAAATTCTCATTGTACTACATGTGTGAGTCGACTTTTCTTCGTCACAGAAAGATCTAGAATACAAAGCAAGAAGCAAGAATTTGTATTGACTGTTATACCAAAAGGAGAGAAGAGAGGGACCTACACTAAGTTAATTATATACCTATCAGACATCAAATAAATCAAGTCTGAGATGAAAAGCCAGGGCTCATGCCATCGACCTTTCATGAAATAAGTACATCATGAAACCTTGAATCCGCTAGAACCATTAAAAAGTAGAGTAAGTACATCGCAATCTTTTCCGGAACACATTTTGAAAATATAAATCATAATGTCACTTTGTGAAATAACCTAATGATGTTCTTAACGCTTCGACACGCAACTCCCTTATTATTTTTACCAAGTTTCTTGACAAATTATTAATAACGTTAATACGAATAAGTAACTTCGGGGAAATCATGGTCGACCCCAACTGAACTTTGTTAAGGAAAAGTTTACCGAACCATAAGTTGCTTCCTTTCGTACAAAATAGCGCCATTTTTTTTGTTCGAATGAGACATTCATTGAATGTTACCAAGTATTTCCTTTGTTGGGCTACCAAAGCATAAAGAGGTTTCACTGCTGCGATAATCACAGTACTTCTACTTCTCAACCAAACGAATGCAAACCTGAAACCACTAGGATCGATTTTTAGTGAAAGTCAAAGATTTATTCGCAGCCATAATTTTATTGACAAAAATATAGCAATAATATGTTACTCGCTGATAATGTAGCTATCCATTGCTGAAAGAATTTTTAAAATCGGTCCAGTAGTTTTTAAGTTTATTCGTTACATACAAAAATACAAATCTTTCCTCTTTATAACTTAAAAAAGGTGTTTGCAGTGCCCGAATAACATGGGACAAGGGCAGAAAGATGATGATGATTTATTTAGGCATTTTGATTTTTTCCATCGAGTAACCATTGTTTTGCCACTGATTAATCGTTATTATCCACTGAGTAACAATTATTTCCATTGAGTAACAATTATTTTTCCACTGAGTAACAACAATTTTCTCTATTCCAGGTACATTTTCTTGGCGATCTACACGGCGGAAATGATAATAAAATGCATAGCTAAAGGGTTCATATTAAATAAGTACACATATCTGCGAAATCCTTGGAACTGGTTGGATTTCGTGGTCATCACGTCGGGGTACGCCACCATTGGTATGGAGGTTGGCAACCTAGCTGGTCTCCGGACCTTTAGGGTGCTGAGGGCTTTGAAGACTGTTTCTATAATGCCGGGTAAGTTGGCTGTCCATTTGAATAATTATGACTTTTTTATTGTTAGTATTGATGGGCGAGCGTTTGACTGCAATCTCTCTTTCTCGTTTCTAGTTTAGTGTTTAACCATTATTTTCTAAGATCCCTGGCAAAGAAACACAGAATAGCTATAAAAACACAAATGATTATTTAAAAAAATAAAATATGTATACTCATAGGTGATTCATGGTGTTTAATATTTTAAAAAAAGTGTCACTAAGGTATTACATAGTGTGCCTGTGGGAAGACTTAGGTAATGTCTATTTCTTTGATTTTTCATTACTTTTCTATTCTACAGACCATATTCGGCTTTCACATTTCTTGGAATAGGTGCAGACTAAACAACGCTGTCCTCAATTACCTCTATAAGATTATTTACAGTCATTATCTATTGTCGTCCCAATCAATTTAAACGTATATCTAAGTATCCTTCCCGAAACTTTTCTTAAAATCTGTCTAATTCCGGAAAAAGTGACAACATGCCTTGTTTCAAGTTAAGTCAGGCCAAGTTCCGGCCTGAAAAATTATGATACACACGAAAAATCGTTTTATACACTTAACTTGAAACTGTTAGTTTGGCAATTTATGGATACTAAGAATACAAACAGACGAAACTAAAACTAGTCCATTCCCGATTTTGCGTCAGGGAATTAAATTCCCAAACCAAACAAGAGAAAGAAATGCTCCTGTGTCTGTTTCTGAAGAGTGAGGAAGACAACACGAGGACATCGGAGACGTTTATTTAATGACTCATTAAACCTTATCTTACTTATTAAGAGCCTCCACGGTAAACTTCCAGATTGCGATCAAACGACAGTTAATGAAGATTGCCCAACAAGGATTTAAAAAGAATCAAATAATTATGTGCCGGTATCTAGGCGCACGGTAGTGCGTCAGGCCAAGTTCCGGCTTGAAAAATGATGAAACACACGAAAAATCATTTCTTAAAAATATGACCCTTTATTATCAACTTGGCATTTTTTTTTTTCTACAACGTCGAATTTACAATAAATTTAATAAAGAAAAAAACTTGCCAAGTTGATAATAAAGGGTCATATTTTTAAGAAAACGATTTTTCGTGTGTTTCATCATTTTTAAACGGTCAGAAAAGATCCAAGCTCTCTGTTCATTGGTGTTCTCTAAAGACACATGTTAGAGTCATGAACTATTCTGCAGTTCTGAAATGCTTGACCTATTATTGATCTCAGGATAGGATACGATAGGATTGGGAATAGGAAGTAGGCCTTTTTCACATTTTTGTTTTTTGAGGGTCATGTTATCAGGAACGCAAAAAGCTGTGTGTTTCACAACAATGCTGTGTTAATTAACAACATTCATTATCATCTTGTGTTGTGGTGAAGACTTTGTGACATAGGCAGAGTAGTATTAAGGTTAGAATCCATCGATCTTACTTTAAGAATAATCTTTCTTCTTATGTCTATTCAGTTTATGAAATTCGACACTTTTGAAGGCTCTTTTCCCAACAGATACATTACTAATACAATTTAATACAACATTCACGAATTTTTCAAAGCATTTTTATAAATTTTGCCTTAGTAAGTTAGGAGTTTTATAGAGTTATAGTTTATCAAACAACTCACAAAAAAATAAGTTGTGATACAATTTCATCGTCATTGTAGCCTGGGATTGCCCACTGCTGGGAATACCTAAGCCTCCCATCTGTCATTTGCCCGTCTTACAGAATTCTCCTGCTTCAATTAATTACCAACAAATAACAAGAACACCTTCATCACCAGGTCTAAAAACCATCATCAACGCGCTGCTGCACTCGTTCAAGCAGCTGGCAGAAGTAATGACGCTGACCATCTTCTGCCTGATGGTGTTCGCGTTGTTTGCACTGCAGGTCTACATGGGGGAACTGAGGAACAAGTGCGTGAAGAACCTCGTCGTGCCGCCGGGGGAGAACTTCACTGATGAGGCTTGGTCTGCGTAAGTGGAAATATTTCATTATCATCATATTAGCTTAAAGAAGTTCACCAATTGGACTGGATTTAGGCCTCAAACGTCGCCACATCAACCCATCCCGTTTTTCTTGCATCCAGTGGACTGAAAAAGTCATCAGTCTATCTTATGTGAGGCTGGAGCGCCTCCCACAAGATAGACCGGTGTTACGCCTTTAAGTAAGCGGTCACCACTTCAGTACCATTCGGCCTCATGGACTATCCGTTCAACAAGTAATGTGCTCTGCCCATTTTACTATTTACTTCATTTCAATTAATTTGCATATTAATGTAAAAGGACTACCAATGTTACATAAAAAGCAATTTTTTCTACAAAACAAAACTTGTACAGTGTAGGTAGCACATTCCCTGTAATACACGTTCAATTTACCTCAATTTAACCAGAGATTACACATTGCAATATCACATGCTCTAAATTCATAAAAAAAAAAATTAAAATAAATAAATAAAAGAAAAAAGATAATCTTCAAATTAAAGAGATCAGAAATAGTAACACAGCATATAACCACTAAATAGTTAGAAATATGAATTCTATAGAGCATTATTCTAAGAAAAAGATTTAAATAAGAAATAAAATAAAGAGTTTAAATATTTGAATTCTTTTATTTTAGTTATCTATATATTTGTAGTATCCGTTTCATGCTTAAGCGATATTATAATTAGAAAAATAACATAATAAAACGAAAAAATAGATAAATAGAATTACACATTTTTAATTATACGAATTAAAAAAGCTACTTTCCCAAGGTAAAAACTCCACTCCACCATTCTTCCTGGGATTTTTTTCGCTCAAATTAAAGTAAATAAATAAATAAGGACGAAGGTTTAAAATCTACTGCAAAAATTATAATTTCCACCCGGCCGAACTTTAGTGAACGGTTTATCTTTCCACCAAGTTTCAGGAATCAATTGCTGTAAAAACGATGAACACCATTCAGAGTTATGAGCCTGTTCCAAGAAATTCAAATGGAGGGATTATCATTCCCAGTAAAAATATTATAAGTGAGCTCAGTGAATCGTGAATTTGGGCGATTTTATTTAATTTTTACTGATTTCGTAGTAAATATACTAAGATCCCTGCATGCTTCGGAACACCAGTTAAGCCGTTGGACTCAGCTGTCATTCGTAGACCTCATCTGAAAACCAGTTTGGTCAAATAGTATTTCATTAGGACACTGGCGTCCTTATTACCTGTGACGGTCAAACTTGCAATGTAAAATATTGCTAGCTTTTTACTCCTTTGGAGAAATTAAATGTGATTGCTTTATTTTGTTTGTTCTTGCTGTCAGCGGCTTTGTTGTCAACATACTTTTGGGATTAGGATCTAGGACATTTACCCTTGAGCCAACTTTCATCGTAATCCGTTTAGAAAAAAAATATCGGCCAAATGCGAGTCGGACTCGCGTGCAAAGGATTCCAAACAAATTTCATTTTTGTAACATGTTATGTTAACCTATAGACTTCATATAGGTTTTCTTATAATCTATTGGCAAAGATATCTCATCTGCATTTTTTTTTTAATTTTAGTCCCAATAGTTGCGAAGATGGGAGGAAATGGTCATTTTTCGACTAATTTCTTGAAAAACTTCAAACCTGTTTATTTAAAAATTATGAAAAAATATAATAAAAACCCTCGCAATAAGTCTTTATTTCTTTATTTACGTAACGCGTCCGTGTTTGTGTCAATTGGCTGTGACAGACGGACAGACAGACACCCGAGTAGTGAACCCTTTAAGGGTTCCGTTTCTTAAGGATGTTCGGAACCCTAAAAAAGAAAAGCAATAGACGGACATACAGACTACTTTCGCAGTATAATATTAGTATGGATGTACTTATGCGTCGCTCCTACACTTGTTTTCCTTTAATTTGTGCAGGTGGATCCAGGAGCCATCAAACTGGATGGTGAACGCGGACGAAGTGCCCATCATTTGCGGCAACCTGACGGGGGCGAGGCACTGCCCCCCCGAGTGGACCTGCCTCTGTGTGGGCCCCAACCCGAACCACGGGTACACCAACTTCGACAACTTCCTGTGGTCCATGCTCACCACGTTCCAGTTGATCACCCTGGATTATTGGGAGAATGTATATAATATGGTGAGTTCCTTCATTATTATGTTATCGAAGGCTCCGCCAGCGGAAACCAGAGATATGACTATCTTGTGACTCGAATTCAGTTGCTAACCCGAGGTTATTTTTATCTATATCCCATAGATAATAACCCCGAGTTTAAAAAAAATCTCTGGTTTGTGCAAGTGGCCCTAACCGTAGTTAAAAAATCGGGTTAGTCTGCTTCGATTCAGTCGTTCATTCTGAATGGCAGTTAAGTTTTTTCTAAAACTTTGTTGTTGTATGGACTGGCATGTATTAAATAAGGTATTACTTTCAAATCATTGAAACACAGTAGAAAGCCTTCGGTGATAATATTATACTTATGTATCTACCTACATTTGCACTATCAAGGGACGTTGTACTTACATAAAGTTTATCACAACATATATGTATATTGACGGACATATACGACAACATTGAGCCTACCTTTGAAAAACAAGCCGTTAAATCAAACTCGTGACTACTAATGCGATGGTCGAGTGAAAAAGTAGGTAAGTATATAAAGTTATAACAAAAAAGACATTTGTACAACTCTATACAATTGCTGGTTTCGAGGTATTATCGCCTAGAAATCCCCGTGGTATCATTTGCCAATAATAGAATATCTACAATTTTGGGATATCGTTACAAAATAGGTGATGTGAAGCTCCATCGCATCGGCCTTGATTGGCCTGGCTCGATGCAGTGGTTGTGTTACGAAATTGAAGTTTATTGCACCACGCATATACGAGTACCTACAATGAAACCGGAGTAGTTATTCAATCCGTAGTGATTGAAGGTATTTTTGGAAAGCTATTCATAATGCTTTTGCAATAAAATGGTTTCAAAATCGAAAGTCATTTATAAAATTAATAAGGCTAAGTGCCAGCACTTTTCGAACGTAAAGAGAGTCTGCCAAAACGCCCGGCCGTCACCATTTCCTAGTGTTTTATGTGGAAAGACGAGAAGTGAGAAGTTTGCTTGATCATAACTTACTATTTTAAAAAAAGCTAGTTATTTAAATACCTTTCTTTAAAGTCAGGGATCCTGTACTGTAAACCACACAATTCATAAATTTACCTAAGCCCAATATCAAAGTCTATAAAAAAACTTAGTTCATCAAGCATGCACCTAACAAAACCCAGCCGCTCCAACGATTTTGAGGTCCGAGAATTTTACTACAAAGGGTCTCCCAGACTGTAGCCAAATGAAGTTTGTGTGAGTTGCGGGTGTGGTCATAATGTGAGGGTCGTTTACCGGTGGCCCCTTAATTAATTCTAAGAGAACCGCTTTCAAGATGGCAGAGCTAGTGAAACGCTTTCAAATGGAATTCTGTGACGTAGAGACGAATTGCGAAATGTATTTGCGGATTCGTGTACTTTGGGACTTCAATTAAGGTTTGATTGTATTAGGTATTGTTGTACAAGGGATTGTTTAGTTGTACCTAATTAAACTAAATAATCATCATTATTCCCTTGACCTTATATCAATCTATTTGGAGTTAGCGCAACCATACCTTGTAGGTACTACGCCTTATGGTACGCCGTCCTCCATACTTATCTGTTAGTTGTCAACTTAGTTGTCAGTATTGTCACCCTCTTTCTAGCCGTACCATCTTACACACAGTCCGTCGTTTCTTTGTAGCCATCCACATTCAATCCCAAAAAAAAAAATTCGGGGCAGTCTTTGGGGACTGTCGATAGAAGTGAAAACTAAGACAAAACCTTCCTTATTAATTTGTGAATTGTATCGTGAAGCTATTACATTATTATTTTTGAATTTGGAAAGCGTTCGATGACGCGAGTTCCATGATTTATGCTCACCAAAAAGTTCCTACACATATGTATATACACAGTATACGTATAGCTCATGGAAAGCGTTCGGTGACGATGACGCGAGTTTCATGATTTTTGTTCACCCAAAAAGTGCTCAACGTGCCTAAAGAAGTTTTCACTTGGAAATCCTAATTCATCATCATCTTCTCTTACCTATTTGAAGTCATCGTTACTTGAAGTCGACGCATCACGCTTCTTCTTCCATTCCGTCCTGGCATCCGCCAACTTTCTTACCAAAACTAATCAAGATAAGAGATAAGTAATTTATAACAAAACAAGCAAAGCTTTAATTTCACACTAGGGTATCAAATAAATTAACTAGACCACTCTAACGGGACTAGAAACTGCTGTAACGCAAATGCTGCAGCGACGATCATCAATCATTCAGATATTGCCGTTTGGGATTTGCATCCAGCTAGATTTTGGGGATCCGATCAAAGTTCCCCGGATAAACAGGGTAAAAGCAAAGCGAACTGGGTAGGTAGCTATTTCAGCTGCCTCAGCAATTAGTCAATTCATATGCACAACATAACTCGTGAAACTCATTTGAAACTAAATTGCAAATAGAAGCAAACTTCTGCGGAACGGTAGAGCACGAAGTTAAAAGTCAAATAAGACTTGTGTAGGTGGATTCTATAGTGCGATATGGTATGTATGCTTAAGTTAATGTTCTACAGAAAAATATACAAACGGTAATGATAGAAAGTAACGTCAAAAATAACTAGGCTCATGAACGATTTTATGATTCAGAATATCCAATTATTTTACTGCTAATTAGTATGCTCATACATTTTGATGATCTTGTGTGTGTGTGTGTGTATTTGTGTGTAAAAATGGACGTACGCATGCCCCTCTCGGCGTAACTAAGTCCGAGAAACGGACTTAGCTCGAGTTTTTAAACTAGGGTAGGCGATCGGTAACCAAGTTGAGACGCCCAGGCGGCGCTTATCCAGAAACAATAGAAATTGGCGTTTAGGTTGACGCGATCGAGTACGTAGAAAAACTCGTACTAAAGCCACTGATTTCAAATGGCTACATAATGTAAAATGCATGTGTTTGCTATGTCGTAGCAATTCGAAAACAGAATGCATGTGTACTACTACATACTAGTAACATTGTATCCTAGGCTTTATATTTAAAGTTGAACCCACATTACGTTCCTAAGCAAACACAGTACACGTTCTTATCTTACGGCCGGTCGAGCAAGCGGTTACACTAATAAATTACTTTGCACAATCTTCTACAGCGGTTTGGGAGACAAACGTTTAGAGCACGGTCGTCTGGAGACCTACTAAATGTGTTTATTATGTTTGTTCTCTGTCTTCTGTTGGAAGAACATGACACGGTTTGACACTAAAGGGATGCTGGTACAGCTGTTTTTGCCGTCTATGTTAGTTATTGTCTATTTTAATTAAAGCTTGGTGTCTGTTTCCGGGGAGGACTCGTTTAAAACGAGTCGTAACTTTTTGGTTAACGTTTTGGTCGAGTTTTTTCACATTTTATTTAACACAAATTGAACAATCAAGGCCTTTTACTAAGTCCCATATTCCAAGGCAGTTTGAAGAACGCGTCCACTCGAATTAGCAGCGAAAAACCTTCGATTAATTTATTTACTACCAAAAATATAATGTCCACCAAAAATATTGAGATTTAAAAAAAAAGTTTATAGATGTTTCATTTCTAATTCATTCTTATCCAAGGGGTTACTGCTACACTTATGTTTATCTGTCTAATGTTAAAAGAAATTAACATAAGCTTCTTCTCGAAAATAAAACTTAAGTTTAGCCGGGTGATCTTAAGTTTCTTTCAACACCCATTTTTCTTCTAAGCCATCTTAAGCCTTACATATATAAATATAATAAGGATGCATTTACACCGCATATGCACTATATAAAATCCGCCAATGGTGTCACTTTATTTTGGCTTAGCTCAGCTCTGGTGGGAAAGAGCTGGCGGAGCTAGAAAATTGTACATAGAAAAAAGCGAGAGATGTATGTGAGGGATGCGAGTGAGGAATGTGTGCAAGCGATATGTGAGGACGGCACAGCTGAAAAGTGTCCTCTATGACTAAGCAGATTGATTTGGACCGTGATACGAAATATTTGCTTTGTACCTCTGTATACGGAACCATTTCGAAATAATCGTTTTGTTGTATACTTGTACCGTTAATTGCGAAAATGTTACGTTGCAAATTAGCTGCGGTATAATCGCCAACCTCTTGAGAGCAATAACTGATGCTCAAATGCTTAGTACCACGCGGTGGAAACATTAAACATTTGTTAAAATCATGAGCTTATTGCAAAACATCATATTTAATTATACACAATCTACAGAGTTTTATGTTAGCCTAGCCTGTTTTAAAGACCAACTGCGTTCACTTTGATTTTAACATCAAGTGGTAACAGCTAAACTTTGAGCATTA
The DNA here is from genome assembly GCA_002192655.3 of Mamestra configurata. Taxonomy (NCBI): domain Eukaryota; kingdom Metazoa; phylum Arthropoda; class Insecta; order Lepidoptera; family Noctuidae; genus Mamestra; species Mamestra configurata. Next base: position 69,408 of record NDFZ01004859.1, read on the forward strand.
TTATAGACTAGCGGACGTTACGTGGTTTCACCCGCGTTGTTCCCGTTCCCGTGGGAATACGAGGATAAAATATAGCCTATATTACTGCTGATATTTTTTTTCAAATCGGTCCAGTAGTTTTTAAGTTTATTCGTTACATACAAAAATACAAATCCTTCCTCTTTCTACTATGTATTAGTATAGATATAGATGTACGAAATTAATATAGGTTAATTTCCGTTGCGGCTTCCAAGTATTTTGCGACAATATTTACTACCTATAACCATTAGGTTTCTTATAAGCCCGTCCACATTGTAAAACCGGCTGCAAAAAGACACTATGAGCAAAGCGCAATTTTCTAAGCGTTATTGTGAGACACCTCTAATAAAAAAACTCATATAAAAAAGACATCTTTATTAAGGGATAATTTGGATGTAAAACTCAGTTAGTAAATCAAGATCTTATCAATTAGAGACCCCGCTGTTCCCACCGCCATATTGTTCCGGCCCGTCTGTTTTGCCGGTCCGTTGAAACGACCGGAAAGGCTAGTGACAACACTATTTATACAGATCCGTTTACTTTGGGACGGCCCTAGTTAATCCGTCTATCTTTATACGCTTAACGTTTAATCCAAAGAAACCTGGGAAAGTTGTACATCAAGTCTAAGAGTATATCAGGTTAATCAGTAAACTTTGCAAAGTTGAGGGAATCCGCATCGTTTGAGATATTGATATCTCACTAAGGAAAGACTTCGAAATTAATTATGAAACATATCTAAACGATAAGTACTAATAAAGATCGAATAGCGCGGTAGATTGGCTTTCAACGTCATTGATTGCTATGTCAATGAACATTAATTGGTTTAAAAAAATACTTATTCGCGCAACTTAGCGCAGTGCTTGCGAAGTTTCATTAAAAGACTTGTGATTTACAGTAGTAAACATAGGTACAAAGTCGAAATCATCATCTTCCTACCCTTGCCCCATATAACTTGGAGTCGGCGCACCACGTTCTTTTCTCTTATTCACCCTGAACCGTCAGAGAAGAAAGGAAAACGTGGTTAATGACAAGACTGAATGCATCGATTGATAGGATACACTACCCGCATGAAGGCAGTGATCACTGTAGCATTTTCTAATGAAGCATGTTATACCCCCAGGTGCTGTCATCGTGCGGCCCAATGTCGGTGTCGTTCTTCACCGTGGTCGTCTTTTTCGGCTCGTTCTACCTCATCAACCTGATGCTTGCCGTCGTCGCGCTCAGCTATGAGGAGGAGTCGCAGATAACGCAAGAAGTAAGTCTTTTAACAGGTTGGGAACATCCACAGCAAGGCCTATTCTTGTCCCACTGGCCACAAGGCATAGGTCATGTTGCGGAATTTGTTCGAAAAAGTCATCGCAGCCCTGGAACGCAAAGGGTTTTAGAAGGAACACGGATAGGTTTTAGTCCGTAAGAGTCTGACACGCCCTTCCGCTCCACCCAGAGCGGAAGAAGTCTTTGATGATTTCCCATACTTAAAAAAAAGGTATAGGTCATAGGTTACCGCAGCCCTGGAACACAAAGGACAATTGAAGGAATACGGATGGGTTTTAGTCAGTATAAGGCTGGCACGCCCTCCCACTCCACCCAGAGCATTTAATTTCACCACTAAAAGAAAAAAATGGCGTAGGTCTCTTCTCATATACAGAGGTATTAGCATTGGTTATTATTAGTAAAGAGACCCCTGGAATCTGCTAATTACCTCTGTATACAGCAGCAAAGTTTAATCTGAATGATTAGATTCATCTCTCAGCATATTTTGTCCAGGTTCTAAGAGAGCATAGCATACCCTGCACCTGCATGAGATACGCACACCATTGTACAATATGGTAAATTCCCATCTCTGCCGCATCAGCTTCTGGTCTCTTTTACTCTAATAACTTTATCTTTGTTCTCTCCCAGGAAAGGAAGAAAGACCTGAACGAGCACCGTGACGATTCCACATTCAGCTTCGACCCCACCTCGCTGGCGGTGCGCACGCTAGCCAAAGACTCGCGCAAGCGCATCGACGCGCGCAAGGGGCTGCTGCTGGCCTCGTACTCACGGAAGCGCACTAGGAGACGCAAGCGTGGACGGAGTGCTATACACCATGCTGCTGCCGTCGCTGCTGTTGCTGAGTAAGTAGAGCTTCTGGCATGATATCTGCATCTTCTCCCTGTCACTGTCACGATACTAATTCAGATTTTGCTGTCCCAAACTTTCTCCTCAACCACGGAATCGTCAGTTGATATCAGAGCTCGGTTTTACTGCATTTATTGGGGCACGGAAAACAAGATAGAACTTGAGGCATAGTTTGAGACTTATTTTTACATCCACACCCTGCTACCGTTACGTCAAGGTTACTTTGCGAAGTTTGAGTTCCACCTTCCTATTTGGGTTCTGAGGCGGTTCAGGGACTGAGCGCACTAGGAGACGTAAGCGTGAACGGAGTGCTATACACCATGCTGCTGCCGTCGCTGCTGTTGCTAAGTAGGTAGAGCTTGTCCCTGGCACGGATTATTCCAGATTATGTTGGCCCAAAATTTTTCCACAACCTGGGCATCGCGTTGGTGGGTACCCGGAGCGTTGGTGGATACTCAAGGTTCTTATAGGTTTTAATTTTATTCATAATTTTAGGCTCTGTTAGCTAGTTGCATAGTTTCGGAGATGGTGATGGTCATTTTTCGTCTAATTTCGTGTTGAATAACTGTTTATTTTAAAATAATTATAAAAACATAATTAAAACCCTCCCAATAAGCCCTTTTATTACATATGTCGCACGGTACAGATTGATAAACTTTTTTAGAGATTCTCAAAATTTATTTATTTACGTAGCGCGTTCGTGTTTGGGTCACAGACGTTCATATGTGTACCAAATTTTAACAGAATTGGTTCAGTAGATTCAGAGAAAATTGGCTGTGACAGACGGATAGACAGACAGAAAAACAGACAACCGAGTGATCCTATAAGGGTTCCGTTTCTTACGGATGTTCGGAACCCTAAAAAGGTTCGCGGCAACAGAAATTATCACCTTACAAGTGAAACCAGAAGTTCTAAGCATTTAGACTTACTACTCTTAACATATTATTTTCCATAAAACTATCTACCAATATAGTCGCACATGTCCCACTACAAAATTCAGCGAGACATTAGGGGTACGTAAGGGTGTGACCGGATGCCGGCGGCAGAACACGACATCTGAAATCGCGTCAACGTACCGGAACGTGAAATTTTCGGAGCCGTATTCAGTTATCAGATTTTTTGAAGTGAATACTTCTTTAGGCGTGTTGAGCACTTTTTAGGTGAACAAAAATCATGGAACTCGCGTCATCGTCACCGAACGTTTTCCATGAGCTATATGTATACTGTGTATTTATGTATACTTTTTGGGTGAACAAAACCATGGAACTCGCGTCATCGTCACCGAACGCTTTAGCTTTCGCTTAATTTTCACTTGTATCGGCAGTCCCCAAATACTGCCTCGCATGTTTTTATTTTCAACGATTCGAAATTATTTCCTATTACCTTTGGACCGCAAGTTCGTACGCGAATATCCCCTTTTTTCCCGTTACCGTAGGAATTTCGAGAAATCCTCTCTTAGTGCTCCCCTAGGGAGTGTAGGGAAGCTACATGCCAAATTTCAGCTTTCTACGTTTCGGCTGTGCGTTGTCTGTCAGTCACTCAGTCAGTCAGTCAGTAACGGAAGAATTTTATATATTACGATTGATTGATTGATGAACCTCCCTTGTAAATGTTAGGTAGAATGTGATACGAGTAATTATTATTAAATTACAGTTATTGTGCAAATTTGATTTGTTGTGTGATTAAATCTCACACGATTCAAAATAAGTAGGTCTAAAGATGTTAACTTTTTATGATAAATTAGCTTCTCCTATCGGTTTAACATACTACCAGGCAAAAAGTACATAGAACAGTTACTAATTTCCTTGTGCAGGCCCCCAAACTTTTTCATCGAAATCCGTTCAGCCGCTGATAAAATATAGGTACAGATTTCGATCGTAAGTATATACAAATTTCTGCTAGCGGCTTCGCCTACGTGAAAGTCTAAAATAATCCATACTCCTGGGATAAAAATATCTTATGTTAGGACATCCAGGACTCAGGATGCCAAGTTTCATACAAATCAGTGACCTGAAGAGGTAACAAATAGACAGGCAAACAGAATTACTTTCGCATTTATAATATTAGGATGGATTTGAATAGTATGGAACAGAAATATAAAAACCGGCCAAGTGCAAGTCGGACTCGCACACGAAGGGTTCCGTACCATTATCTATAAAAACGGCAAAAAAAATCATGTCTGCTGTATGGGAGCCCCCTTAAATATTTATAGTATTCTGTTTTTTTAGTATTTTTTGTTAAAGCGGCAACAGAAATACGAGTACGTCATCTGTGAAAATTTCAACTTTCTAACTATCACGGTTCATGAGATACGGCCTGGTGATAGACGGACGTACAGCGGATCTTATCGGAGTCTTAGTAATGGGGTCCCGTTTTACTTTGGGTATGGAACCCTAAAAAGGTATTTCATTCAGTTTAACTTTATTTAGCCGACTCTCGTTAGTGTTATATTATGTATTAATTGCCTGCCTATTCGTGTAGCTCAAAGTGACGCAGCCAGCTCCTGACGTCTAAAGTGACTTTGATTGCAATTAGTGCTCGCAGTACAGTCAACACTTTTTTTTTTTGTAAGTTTTGGGAAATTATCAAATCACTTCTTCCGCTCTACAGTACAATTATCACCCTTACTGGTTTGATATAAAGGTGTTGTTATTGCCAATTAGTCCCCACAGACTTTTGATTTTCTACCTATCTGCACGTTATTCCGGGAAAATTTTATAAAATCGCGACACTCAACGCTGATTGCAACATTATCACTGTAAAAGTTTACTGGAAATTCAATCATGAAAAAGCATATGAAAACCTATTAAGTTCGGTTTTCAGAATCCAAATAGGTTCTTCGTTACTAAACGACCCGATCTACCCGTAAAATATGGTTCAACGGATTTAATTTCAATTTAATATAAATATTTGCAGTACCTAGTAAGATAAAAATATTCTTTATTATTATTCTGGTTGCCAATCTCATTAAATCTCAATAGCTTTCCAAAATGTTTTACAAGATTTTTGTTGAGCTTATAATACAGTAATCTTTAAGCAAAACTACTGAAAACACCTTGAAAATTTTCATTATTTATTTATAATAAGCACACCAACAGCACTGTCACTTAAAATTCAAATAAAATTACATTTAAACTCGGCATTTCAGTAACCATGCAAATGACAGGTATGCATGACATTGAACATAATGAATATTAGAGACAAAAAGAAAAACTAAAAGTCTGTCCAGTATATGTACCTAAATCCAGAACTCTACAAAAACAAAACAATTTGAGCTATTAAGACGTACATTGTTCACACTGTTTGAAGAGGCATCGTCTGAATGAAGCAAAATTCGGATCGGAGAAGACAAATCTTCTAGCCACATCCCATTTGTGGCAGATTTATCTTTTGAGTAGCAATGATTACATTGTCATGATTAATTTCAAAATTCCTACCGAAGTACCTCACTGTGATGAGCTGCCGGTCGACTCTATAAACATGTCGAAGTGATGGCTTGGGTGAAGTGATCACGAGGTGTGCTGTCAATCCATACAATCAAGATTTCACGAGATCACGAGTGAGCTGTCATTCCATCTTGATTATATGGATTGAAAGCTCACCTCGTGATCACTTCACCCAAGCCTTCACTTCGACATGTTAACAGAATCGACCGGCTGGACTCCATTGACAAAGACTGGTCTCAAATAGCCCTACATAGAACAAATTCGAATGATATATAATAAGAAAAACAATGCATAGAACACAAAACCAAAGTACGGTCTCTTACAACTATCAGCACTAGTAGATATTATATATCTTGTCGTATCATCCCTATTATATCAATTTCCACATTTTTCCTCGGTAAGTACATCTTTACGTGTGACCGTGTGACCCTTACCACGCACGTACGATGGAATGGGAAGTCATAAGAGGTGACCCAGAGATTATATCTAAGTCAATGAGCAGCGATGTCCGATAAACTGGATTTACCCTACGTATACGACACGAAGATGGCATGACTAGTTTTCTGAAAAATAACATACTTATTACAAGATTCAATCCAGTCTGCGAGGCAGATATATAATTCCTTGTGACAAGTGCTTGTGCAAGTTGTAATTTTGTTCTAACGCTCTCAAAAATAAAATGTTATCCTAATAATAGATTATATTTTAGATTATTTTTAGTTTTAGTTAGTTAAGAGATTTTTATTTAAGTGTGTATATAGTAATAGTTAGTTGTTAATGTATTTGAATAAAAATAAATGCGAAAATGAGTTTGTTTATTTGATACGCTTTCACGCCTAAATCGCTACACCGATTTTGATGAATTTTGGTACAGAGATAGATGGGTCGCTGGAGACGGCTATAGGCTACTTTTTTTATGCTAAAATAAAACTTGAACGCCGGTGAAGCTGCGGTAAGAAATAAAATGTAAATAAAATCAAATGAAAGCTCAAAAAGAACAATATTACAAAACACAAATACCTGATGCTGTATAAGCAATATTTTATACAATGCGATTCTGCTGAATGGCTCCCCTGAGTCACAGAGCAAACTCTCGCAAGAGGTCATTTTCTAACTTATATAAAAGTTTAAACTGCATATTTGTGAGAAATACCTCCATTTCTAGACTGTTGTGGCAAGTGTGAAGGAATTGTTGTGTGAAAAAGTGAGGAGTTTAATAAATGCCTTAGTGACCTAAGGCTTAGTCTATTTCAGGCTTTGTCTGGCTTAAATTTTTTTAAGTGGGTATATTTATCCAACATGGGTCCATGTTGGATAAGCATACCCATAGCAAAGCATACATAGGCTACTTTTTATCCCGGGAGTATTTATGCGAAGCCGATGAAAAAAACCAGTAGAAAATATTTCTGCGGTTCATAAATCTGTGTTAATATTAAACATAAAATATAGGTAACAATTTATAACAAGCAACTACTAGACCACAACAGTTAGAGGGCAAACTCTTCCAAAGAAAAAACCATAAACACACATAATTTAATACTAGCATAAATCATAAATTACGCCAAAATTAGCCTCAGCGTTCCTAATTTAAAATCGCAAAAAAACAAATCGTTCCATATTCATATTTAAAAATCTCGGCAATAAAGCGAATCAGGCGCGACATCGACAATCGCTGATTGTTGGAAAGCTGTCGACAGCATTCCGCACTGTAGATACGGATGAATATATGAGCCGAGTTAATTTTTTTTAAAATAACGCAGCATATGCTGAGATAGGGACCTTTTGAAATTCATACTGTTGTTGCTTGTGTTAATTATTGTTTATGACTGTTAGTTTTAATTTATTTTACTTTTCTGTTCGTTTTGTGCGAGTACCAAATAAATATTTGTCTTTCTTTCTTTCTTAATATACAGACTGATACCGTTACTACAGGCTTAAGTACTAATTTTTTAGACGGCGCAGTATGGGCAGGTACTTTAAGCTTTAGATTTGAAGAAAACGATTTAGAAACCGATACATGATAACCGATACATGGCGGTATATCCATGAACCATGCTGGAATGCTCCCAAATGCCGAACCTTATAGTGGGCAGCAGAACTATAAGAGAAAGTATTCCAGGAACTGCGGTCACCAACCCGCCTGCCAAGCGTGGTGACTATGGCAAATCCCCTCAAATGAGTAGATTTACGGCCCCTAGTTCCCGGCAGCTGCACTATTCCTGGCCATGGTACCGGCCACGGTAACAGTGCGGTGGGGGGTGCTAAGAATCCCCGGGCTACGGCAGGGTACCAACACCGTAAAATTTACCTGGCTACGTTTAATGGACGCTCTCTGCGGCTGAACGAGCACCTCGCTGAATTGGAAGTAGAGTTAAGTCGTATTAACTGGCACATCGTGGGACTATCGGAGATCCGAAGACAGGGAGAGGAGACGATAACCCTCGATAGTGGCCACTTGCTCTATTTCCGAGAGGGACACCAACCATCCCAAGGTGGCGTCGGGTTTATGGTCCACAAGTCACTCAGGAGCAATGTTGTGGAATGCGGCAGTGTGTCGGCGAGGGTGGCATACCTTATACTTAAGATATCAGAAAGGTACTCCTTAAAGATCATACAAGTGTATGCCCCAACGTCCGCACACCCTGACGACGAAGTCGAGGCCATGTACGAAGACATAGTGAAAGCTATGTCTCGTACCAAAACATTCTACACTGTTGTTATGGGTGACTTCAACGCTAAAGTGGGAGTACAAGAGAGTGGCGAGTCGAGAGTAGGGCCATTCGGCTATGGGCAAAGAAATCACAGGGGGCGAATGCTGGCAAACTTCCTCGAGGCTCGGGGGCTTTTTCTGATGAACTCTTTTTTCCAGAAGAAGCCTCAAAGGAGGTGGACCTGGCGAAGCCCCGACAACGTGACAAAGAACGAGATCGACTTCGTTATATCCGATAAGCGCCATATATTCAGAGACGTATCTGTAATCAACAGGGTAAATACCGGAAGTGATCACCGACTGGTTAGAGGCACTCTGAATATTAATGTCAAGATCGAAAGAGCGCGCTTAACGAGGTCGACTGTCAGACCAACGCTGCCTGAGGTCGAAGCTGGTTGCGAAAGCTTCCAGTTGGAACTACAGAACCGATTTGCCATGTTGGAAACCACGGAGGACATTAACGATGCCGCCGAAAGCCTGGTACGTGTCATTCGCGAGGTGGGCTCTAAACACTTTCGACCTGTGAGTAATGGACGCAAATCGGTACTTACCAGCGAGACTCTGGGATTGATGAGGAAACGACGAGAACTCCTGAATGCAACGCCGTCTGAGCGTCAGGTACTTAACAGGGAGGTCAAGAAGCTGATTAGGCGCGACACTCGGAGCGCAAATACCCGATTCATTGAGCAAGCCATAGGGCAGAACAAAGGCTCGAAGGTATTTGCCAAGCCCAATACCTCCCGTTGTCACCTGACGAAACTCAGAACGTCACAGGGCACCACCGTCACCTCGAAGCCAGAGATACTCGCTGAAGTCGAAAAGTTCTACGGAGACTTATATGCTCAGAAAACATGCCCACCTGCAGCCCACGGCGCGGATGATCCACGGGCCAGGCTTACACGCCATCTCACAGACGAGCTTCCCGACATTGACATGGGTGAGATTAGAATAGCTCTCGGACAACTTCATAACAATAAAGCTCCAGGGGATGACGGGATAACCACAGAGCTGCTCAAGGCAGGTGGAACACCTGTCTTGACAGAGCTTGTAAAGCTCTTCAATTCCGTCATCCACACTGGCATAACACCGGAGGCATGGCGCAGGAGCGTGGTGGTATTATTTTTCAAAAAAGGTGATAACACGCTCCTTAAGAACTACCGCCCCATTTCACTCCTGAGCCATGTCTACAAGCTGTTTTCGAGGGTTATTTCGAATCGTCTCGCCCAAAAGTTTGATGACTTCCAGCCGCCGGAGCAGGCTGGGTTTCGAAAAGGCTACAGCACCGTGGACCATATACACACCCTTAGGCAAATAATCCAAAAGACCGAGGAATATAATCAGCCTCTGTGCCTAGCGTATGTGGACTACGAGAAAGCCTTCGACACCGTTGAGACCTGGGCTGTCCTGGAGGCCATGCAGAGATGTCTCATCGACTGCCGCTATGTCGAGGTGATGAGATGTCTGTATAAGGCCGCAACAATGACCGTCCAAGTACAAGAACAGAGCACAAAACCAATCCAACTGCGTCGAGGTGTAAGACAGGGAGATGTCATCTCTCCGAAACTTTTTACGAACGCGTTGGAGGACGTTTTCAAGACGCTTAATTGGAAAGGACGGGGCATAAATATCAACGGTCAGTACATCTCGCACCTCCGATTTGCGGATGACATTGTCATCATGGCAGAATCTCTGCAGGAGCTGGAAGGGATGCTAAACAGCCTAAGCGATTCTTCAAGGCGGGTGGGTCTCGGGATGAATCTGGACAAAACCAAAGTTATGTACAATGGTCATGTCCCCCCGAGACTTGTAATCGTAAATGGCGCTACCCTCGAGGTTGTGCAAGAATACATATATCTAGGCCAAATTATACAACTGGGGCGGCACAACTTTGATAAGGAAGCGACCAGAAGAATACGCTTGGGCTGGGCGGCCTTCGGGAAGCTACGTGGTATCTTTGAATCGTCGATCCCACAATCCCTTAAGACCAGGGTCTTTAACCAGTGCGTCCTTCCCGTAATGACTTACGGAGCCGAAACGTGGACACTCACCATAGGCCTGGTCCACAAATTCAAGGTTGCTCAGCGTGCAATGGAGAGAGCAATGCTCGGGATTTCTCTGGTGGATAGAATTCGCAACGAAGTCATTCGCCAGAGAACTAAAGTCACCGACATTGCGCGTAGAATGAGCATGCTGAAGTGGAAGTGGGCCGGCCATGTCTGTAGACGGACAGACGGTCGATGGAGCAGACATGTGGTAGAGTGGAGACCGCGTATGGGCAAACGTAGTGTGGGACGCCCTGCGGCACGATGGATCGATGATTTGAAGAAGTTGGCTGGCAGCGGATGGATGCGGACCGCTCAGGACCGGGATGGTTGGCGATCTTTGGGGGAGGCTTACGTTCAGCAGTGGACGGCAATTGGCTGATATGATTTAGAAAACCGTTGTTAGCTTTTAAATAAGTGCTAACTACATTTACGGACTTTGAAAAAAAAAAATGGTACGGTTGAAGAAACTTTTTTTTTATACCAATCGATCCTGTTTCTAACAAGGATCAAAAATTATCTTTGAACCAACTGAGATTTGAGTACAAGAATAGCCACAAATCGCGAAAACCTTCAGGATAATCGCCTTAGAATGATTTCCTGTAGCTCCAAACGATTTTAGGTCCCTAACTGCCTCGCTTGAAAAATCCACCCTGTGTACGGTCATATAGGCGATAGCGATATAGCCGTCGAAATGTCAGCTGCCAACTGAAGTATATCAACGATGCATTCGCTTTGATATCGAGCTCGCTTTTAAACGAGATTCAGCGTTTTGTGGTACTCGTACTCGCTAGATGCGAAATTGTTCCGCTTACTACGGTCTAATGGCAGATTGAAACCTTTTTGTTTTACAGACTTTTTGCTGATTTGGTATTTTATTTCATCGTAATTGGAATAGTAGATAATGGATTGAATACAGATATTTTTTAACGATCAACTGTAAAAGATTTAGATCACTTTTAAAAATTAACTGCTCTTTAGAGTAACCAGCCCAGACATTCAATAACAATTTTATAACGTACCTAAATGCCTAGTAGTAACATCAAAGCACAATTATCAAAGACAACAAATCACTCTCAGCTCAACACATCATAACAAGAGTTAAAGTTATCTCTAAAACAAGCGAGTCACACAAAACTAATTACAAATCTCGTGGTACAAGAGTAATTATACAAAGAAAACACAGTGACAAACAAAGGAATGCAGTCAAAGAGCGAGGAGGCAGCTAACAAGATTCCAGAGGCGGGATTATTACGAAGTTAAGCCTGGAATTAGGATGAGCGAGGAATTATCTGAGGCAGCCATGGGACACTCTGCCGGCGACGCTCGACAAAAAATAAATATCTGCTTTTTGAGCGATAACATTCAACGGATTTTCGTTTGTACTCGAAATAAGCTATGAATTCTGAGAGGCTTTCACAATTTAACCAGTTCGTTGGATTTCTAGATGATAAAACGGATGAAGAAATACTGATATAAAACGTAGCTCTTTGAATTCAGATTCGTTAACGTCTAACTAACTAACAGCTATTGAAAGATTTCGAAATAGAAGCCAAAGCAATAAATAACAAAGACCATGACGAAAAACATGCCGATTCAATCAACGCATTCCACAGCCCAAAACATAACATATAACTAACACCCAGTAATTATATCGAAAAACAAACTGGAATTAGAAACTAGAATGTTTACTGAAACCAGAGTGAAAGGTGTGCGACGAGGGAATCAAATAAGCAAGCCAGCCAACAAACTTACTTGCAGAACGAGTTTACTCGCATCCACACAGAAAACTCGTAGATAAGTCGACTGAAATGCAATGCCGTATTGTATTGGCAGACTTTGTTGAACTGAGCTGATGTTCTTTGTTTATGGAACAGGCTTGCGTGCTTTAGCAGCGGTGCCAAGTTTCTAACGTAGTGGGAAATCTCATAGTGTACTCGGAAAACGCCATTTTATTTATAGTAGAAAATCAGGAACCCTCTCCCACACTCCTTACGCGACAGCCCTTCTCTTGACGTCTTCAAGAGGAAAGTTAAAGAGCATTTCCTTTCGCAAATGACATAATATTTATAGATATGTATGTATATATTTATATGTTTATGTATGTAGGTATATTTATGTATGATACAAAATGTAGCATTGTAAAATTTGTGCACTGGATCCTACCCTCTATTGTGATCTTTCTCTATCACTCAAAGGTTTGCTGGTAGAAAACTCATTTTTGAGTTAAGCTCGCCTTTGTACATGAACAATTTAAATCACTGTAAATTAATATAAGCTGTTATGGTGTACAATAAAGAATTAAAGAAAAACAAAAATGGTTATCATAGAAACGATAGCCTAATTAGCCTATGAAAAATCATAGGCTAAAGGAAAACCCTCAGCTGGAACATAGGCCTCCTCTTTGTGAGGGGAAAAGCCTATACTTAATCTTGTGGCTGGTCCTGGGATAATTCCGGTCCGGTTTTCTCAAAACACATGGTCACGAAAAATACGATTTCAAAACGCAAGGGTATTTAACAAAACCTTCTCTAAAGCAAAACATTGACATAATGACCAATCCAAGAAAAGCACAATATTGCTCACATTATGAAATTATACTACTAAAACCGTTACCTCAATTTTGTTGAACGGTTGTCCAATTACGAAGCGTAATTCAATGAAATCGAAACGATTCCCGATTTGTATCAGATTGTAGGCCCCGAGATGATGATGAAAAAGCTCATCTAGTCTGGGCCATTCTGCCGAACTTTGTCTGCCGTCTGGCTATTGACTCCGGCCGAACATCAAAAGACTGTAGCCATGTAGACGAAGCAATGGACTAAAAAGACAGACGCAATATTTTAAAATAACACCTTGAAGTATCGGTCTCTTTGACAGGGATATTTTTAAAGAAAATCCTCTACAAAGAGCACTGTCGGATTCGGATTTCATATCAACGTATTGCTGTGGCATTTCTAACGTTCAAAAGTTACTCGTATGATATAGAGAAATGTAAAATATGATTTTCAGTAACGTAGATAATGTAACTGAAGCAACTCGATTGAGATGGAGTTATATTGAGTTCCGCGAATCGTAATCCAATCTTTGTGAAACTCCATTGAGTACAGTCTCTTGGGGGACATATACGGAACTGTAAAGCAATTTAAGGAAAGCGTCAAACAGATGAAATGAGCTCGTTGTTGGAGCAACATTGTAGCTATTTATAGTCATCGCAAATCGAATTCTAACTTGTTTTCTACATATGATACAATTTTGTTCCGAATGGTTAACAGAATTAGTATGATATCTACAAATCTGCCGTCTGCTGAAGAGTCGAACAACTCTAACTTTATGTAATTTCATTAAACATTTAAAAGACCAGCTCTTAATTAAATGAAGAATCTCTAAGCACTTCATTAACTTGATCCGATTTAAAGTTCAAAGCACTTGGACGCAACACTCTTTGTGCAAGTTGGAGCGAGTCTTGGCATTTTCCACTTAAAAATATAACAGCGACTATTATACGCGATTAATACAAAACTCGCCACATAAAACTAACTATTAATCTAGGAAGCCGGCGACAAATGTAGTTCCCGCAATCCACAATACACATTTCCGTTTGAAAGCCGGCTCACCTGTTTGACCCAATTCCGTAAAACTCGGAGTCAACATGTGAATTTACATGATAATGCTGTTTGCTGCGGGACCATTTACCATAGCGGGCGGAAAGCGCTAAGCCTCGTCTCCATTAACGGCGAAACTTGAGAGGCTATAAATTTTTGAACATGCCACGACGTATGTTCAGGCATTGATGGTATCGATTGGTGCTGGGTGGGGAACATTGGACTTTCGGTTAACAAGACGGTGAGCAAAGAATAGTCAGTGAGTGTCAGTATCAAATGTGATTTCACATTAGCATGCGATGTTTTTTAACCCCCGACCAAAAAGTGGGGTGGTATAAGTTTGACCGCTATGTGTGTCTCTCTGTATGTCTGTCTCTAGCTTCGTAGCTCTAAAACGGGTAAACCAATTTGGACGCGGTTTTTTTTATTTGAAAGCAGGTTTTCTAGCGGTGGTTCTTAGATATGTTTTATCAAAATCGGTTCAGCCGTTTGAAGATCATCAACTATTTTCTAGTTGATGAAGGGATGTGACCAACTTACACGGATCTGATCGGAGCGAATTTGGTATTCTATTACTTCAATAGTATTGCAAGAATATAATAAATGGTAACCTTGACCTGATGCTTCAGCATGACCTGAGGTCTGCAGAATACCCAACTCCTCGCTTAGTTACACCAGAGGTATCATATTCAGGCTCACTGGAATGGTTTCAACGAACATGTTATAGGAAGATTAGTAACCTTGACCTGATGCTGCAGCATGACCTGCAGAATACCCAACTCCTCGCTTAGTGACAGCAGAGGTATCAGGTTTGGGCTCACTGAAATGGTTTCAATGAACAGATTATAGGAAGATTAGATAAATACAGAAAATTTCGGTCTCCTGAGGCGACGACCCTTAATCTAAAATATTCGTACCTATATTAAACTAAATGGATCAAAACACATTATTTTTTACTTTTTAGAGTATTTTTTATCGCTAGTTGTATAATTATTTAGTTAAATTTTTAAGTTATCAGTTTATGTAAACCCTATATGTAAACGCTTTATGTAAAAATATAATAAACAGACAAGAAAAAGGAACAAAAAAAGAGATACTTCGGCGACGCTTATTTCTAAAGAAATCTCTTCCAGCAAATGTTCCTACGAAAGGACAGATGATGAGATGAACACAACATTAAATACGTACATAAACCAATTGTAAAGTTTGTCTTGTACATGATGTTTTGTCCATATTTAAACACAACAAGAGTAAGCATTCTAAAGCTTGAAATTAGACCACGTTTTGACGGTCTGCATGCCGGTTAGACGTCACACCTGCGTGCAGAATACAATTTAGAATTTAGAGCAATGGCAACTTGTACTTTGTTTACGTAATATGAAGCCTGCAGCTTGCAGGTTTGCATAAACGATTCTTGAATAATGAAAAACTGAACTTTGCTAAAGTGTACAGGTTGCAAAGTCATCACTTCTTATTTCAACCATTACAGCAATTATGTTGAAATAAATATGTTTCTTGTTCATCAAAAGGAAATAGTTGAATCATATTTTATTGTATTGTGCTCTACATTTTGTTCTATTTTAGAATACTTATATTTGGTGAAGATTTCCTTATATTTGGTGTTAATGTTCTCAATCTTGAATAGACGTCGAGAAATGTACCTACACATCAGGTTGATACATGCACCCATATCACATTTTCTCTTAGGTTGTAATATATTTATAACTGATAGGCAGACCCTGCTATATCACACCCAGATGGTTAGGAAAATTTATACAGCTAAATTCTGCTCCAAATTTAATTTATCAATGTATATATTAAGCTTTTCCGTTACTGAGTGATTGAGTGTGAGAAACTACTGGTCGTAGAAAGCTGAAATTTGGCATATAGTTTCATTGGAGAGTGTCGGGAGCACTAAGAAAGAATTTCTCGAATTTCTTACGGGAACGGGATAAAATAGGATATGCGCATACGAAGTCGCGGGCAAAAACTAGTCTTTTATAAAGCGTCAATAAAGACACTGTGAAACAGCTTCCAAAGTTTTTCTTATTTCTCTTCTTTACATTTCAGATGGAAGACTATTTCTTTTTTTTTCATTCTTTGTTTCTTGCTCTACAGCTGTAAAACCTTGTCCATGTTGTTTCAGTGACGCCAACCGCCGGTCCCGGTCGCGGTCTCGGTCTCGGTCTGTGACCCCGAGCAACTCTCCGCCCCCGCTGCCCGCGCCGCAGCCCCCGCCGCCGCCCCACACCTTGCACCCAGACAATGCATTAGGTACTACATCGTTTAATACTCTTAAAGCCTGTGTTTACTTGGCTAAGGGCTATTGAGAAGCTGAAGATAAAATTAAAGATCGGATCGAGTTGTTTGAACTTGACCAACAGATTTCCAGAGCTAGATGTCATTTCCAGGGCTAATTAGTTTTTTAATGCTTAAAAATTAAAAATATTCTCGAGTAGACTTTTAACAATACGGCCGGTCGATTCTGTAAACATGTCGAAGTGAAGGCTTGGGTGAAGTCATCACGAGGTGAGCTGTCAATCCATAGAATCAAGATGTCCCGTGATCACGAAGTGAGATGTCATTCCATCTTGATTATGATAGATGACAGCTCACCTCGCGATCACTTTACCCTTCACTTCGACATGTTTGTAGAATCGGCCGGCTGAAGTGTTAAAAGTTTACTCGAGCAAATTTAAATAAAAGCACCAATTTTAATGTCTATTTATATGAACAGGCACACATTTGTTAAGACTTCGATCGAGTGCTATAAACTCTCTCCAAATCTCTTTGCTCATTTAATATTACATTTATTAAAAACTACACCTGTATCCGACATACCTAATCACTTACCAGAATCTTCTCCGCACAAGTACGAATATACCATTTCCATCGCACGTCGGACTAAAAGCTTCCATATTAATATGAATCTGGCGATACAACGACAGAAAGATTGATACTCTGTCGAATACCGACTACTTTCGGAATATGTTAATATTTTCCTTCAGCAGAAACGTATTGGATAAACATTTGCAGATGCTTCAGTAGACGACGAAGTTTCCTCTCTAAACATAATTTGTAATAGATGAGAAACGAATTTCTATGCGAATATCTTTGATACTATTCGGTTTTACTAGAGGTATTTCAGATTGAAAATTCCGAATGATTTGAAAAAAATTGAAATGGTGCTAGCTATAAAATTAGGAAACTTAAAAGCAGTTGTCTAGAATTTATTTCTATACAAACATTATCTGTTTTACTTCAAATCCTAGGTCGTGGTGCACTAAGCGCAGCGGGTCGCCAACTAAGTGACCACAGCAACAACAGAGAGTCTTCCTTAGACGACTCAGGAGTGGTGGATGACCACGACGACGGTGAGCATACGTCGGACGACCAGGCACCACATCCGCACCCAAGAAGGCATCTGCTAATACCACAGCTGCCTCTACCGCCAAACCACCCACCGACACCGATGCCAATGCCCATGCAGATGCAGACGCCAATGCAAATGCCGATGCCAATGCCCATGCAGATGCCCATGCAGATGCAGACGCCAATGCAAATGCCGATGCCAATGCATATGCCGACTCCAATGCCAACGCCGATGGCGATGCCCATGCCAATGCCCCAGATACAACAGGTATAGCTATTATTGTGGTGTAAGTAGAAGTATTCTAGAATACCTTTATTTTGATGAACAAGGGAAAACAACTTCTCTCAATGATAAATAAAACGAATTAAAGTAGCAACATAGCTAATTAAACAATAATCTTCGTTAAAGTGCAACACATCATACGACGTTCCATAAATATCCGCTTTTCAGGTTACCCAGGAAACACATATGCAAGAAATAAAACATAGACAAATTGAGAAGCCTGCTGTGAAACCAAAACAGGCTGTGAAAAGCATTCAGGACAAGTATCCGCTGAACCCTGACTACCTCAACCAGATCGTCGTGCTAGGTAAAATCTATTTCGAACTTTAGCACATTTTTCACTTCCTAAAAACTTTTCGGGTTCAGTAATGCCATCAAATCCGAAAGAGGAA
Source organism: Mamestra configurata (assembly GCA_002192655.3). Taxonomy (NCBI): domain Eukaryota; kingdom Metazoa; phylum Arthropoda; class Insecta; order Lepidoptera; family Noctuidae; genus Mamestra; species Mamestra configurata. The sequence goes on from NDFZ01004859.1 coordinate 87,397, forward strand.
TAGTTTACGAGAATGTATTTGGGATCGGGCATACGAGTATGTGATTGAGGAATTGGAAGCCAATCAAATATAACTCAACAATTTGATGGCACTACACAACCCAACCCAATTTATTGGCACGGCTTCAACACTGAAAAGCACGAGACAAATAACACTGAAACTAAACGATGCTGCCACTATTTATCAGAATGAACGCTTTGCAAACACGAAGGGCTAACTATACTATGACAACGAATGCATTTTATAGGGGTTCGGTACAATTGTTCCAATTAATGAACTTGCAAAATTAATTCTGTAGATTTAGATTACTAACGTAAGTTTCTTATTGGCTATAATTCTGCATGATCTTCAATAATTCTTGTCAAAATTGCGTCACTTAGGAGTTAATTATTTCGACTTTCGACATCTATAAACTTTAATGCTTGCATTCTTTGCAATTTTCTACCTTTTCTAAATTGAAATTACATTGTACAGGTTAATTTTAATTATAAAGTTTCTAAATTATTAGGTAGTTTGTCTTTAAGTACTTTTTCTTCTAAAAATTCTAACTTTCACTCTGTCTCAACTCTCATTTGCAACAGATGATATTTTCTTTGGATTTCAGAAGCATTATGTAAGGTTCCACTTTGATTTTTGAACAATCTTCGAAAAGTGGACCGTTTGATTGGAGTGAAATTCTACGAAATTCTCATGTATTTGAAGCTCCTAATCAAACGGTTTCACATTAATATTCTTTGGTAGCTTTACGAATAAATTCAGTCAAATATCAAATAATTCAATTCACTTTCGGTAAAGCTACCAAAGTTGTAGATACTGCAATTACATTATGCAATTAAAACAGTTTTAGGTTCTGCTAATTTGTCATAGAATAACTATTCCATTTCTGCTACTTCAACTCATTTTATTTTCGAAACAATTTCTGTAATGAGATGGAATAGTTACTCTCTATGATTGGTAACATTCACCAGTAGCTTCACTTCTCAATGAGGAACACTTCATTGAGCATTTTAATACGACACGGTTGCAATCTCGCTTCTACCCTCATTAATATCGTCAGGGGCGGACTGGCCATACAAGCGCGCGCCCGACCTCCCGCAAGCGGAGACGACGAAAATTAATGAGCTCAGTTTATTGGCAGCCACGCACAAAACTCATATGGGCAATTACGAGCAAAATTGCACTTACTTCACAGGTTAGTAAACACAGATGTAAACGCTTCTACCCCCCAGTCCACCCCTGTCCCCACAGGAAGACTGCAGGGTGACTGCGATTGACTAGCTGTCGTCTTGTCATAGCTCAAGAATCGCATTCAAGTCTTTCCACATTACATTCAATTACTTTAACAAATACTTTGAACACTTGTGCATAACTTTTATGCGATTCGTATCTGGAAACATCAAAATTCATATCAGTGTTTTGTCGAACTTTCAGTTTAACCACTGTACCGGTAACTGCACCGTTTGTACACATAATTGGCATATCAAAATTTTCGTACTACCATGCTGGTTTTCCTTGCATTTTTATGCAATTTCCTGCATATTTTCTTAGTCCTGTCTATCGCTTTCAATGCATGTTGAGTTGTTTAATATTTGATAAGTGATAGATTAATTTAGTAAAACGAAAGCTTTGCATCGATGAAACTTGAATTTGCCTCACTATGCTTTCGCTTATTCTAATTGATCTATTTCTTCACTTCTTTCTTTCTTCCGTTCGTGACGTATATGTGTGTGATAAATGTTGTTTCTGTATGTGTGTTTATTTTGTTGACTGGTTTGATATTTCTGGCAGATGAGCTGGTGGATAGAAATTGTGAGTGCTGCGTCACTTGCTGTATAGACTATGAAGGCTGGCTGCAGTTCCAGAACTGTTTGTATGGGATTGTGAAGGATCCCTTATTCGAGTTGTTCATTACAACTTGCATTGTTCTCAATACACTCTTTCTCGCGTTAGAGCATCATGGAATGAGTGAGAACGTTAGATCGGCCTTAGATATAGGAAATAAGGTAATCGACGCTTCACCACGGATACATTTATATTTAGGAAAATATAATGTTTGCTGCTTATCGTACCTACGAAGAAACTTTTATTGCTATTCTTACCGATCTTTTGCATTTAACATTTTCTTTTTAACCCATGTCATTGGAAGTTTTATGGTTAACGAATCTAAATATTTCCAGGTGTTCACGTCTATATTTACATTAGAATGTATTATGAAAGTGATGGCGATGAGCAAAGACTTCTTTGCGTGCGGCTGGAATATATTCGACTTGATTATAGTGTCAGCAAGCCTTCTAGATCTAATATTTGAGCTCGTCGATGGCCTATCTGTGTTGCGAGGTCTTCGTTTGGTAAGTGTTTTAGTTTTATAAATGAGAAATATCTACGAACGTGATTCCCAACTTCCGGATTTTCAGGATTTTCTATTCGAATGTTTGATTTATATACCCTAATTTTAATGATATGTGCTCTTCTTCCAAAAGGCAGGTATTTTAGACAAAGTTACTGTAGATAGTTAGTCTTTTATTTTACTAAATTTTACTAGATAGGCATGTGTACATATTTGGAAATGAAACATTTTGTAATCATTTGTTAACTCTGTTTCAGTTACGAGTGTTAAAGTTAGCTCAATCATGGACTACAATGAAAGTGTTATTGAGTATTATAATATCGACAATCGGTGCTCTTGGTAATTTGACGTTCGTGTTAGTGATAGTTATATACATATTCGCTGTGATCGGTATGCAGCTCTTCTCCAAGTCCTACACGCCGGATAAGTTCGACCCGGATCCAGTACCCAGGTATGACATCAGTTATTGCATGATATGAAAATATTACTTTTAAAATTGTAACTTCATGTGGTTTTTTACTTTATAACGAATCATTTATTTTTCAATGTGTAGCTTTAGAAGTATTTTGCCTTTCTGTTCATGATTTCCATTCTCTATTGCATGTTTATGTGATCCATTTTCATCTCCGTCCAATATTTCTACTGATATATTAACTAACAATCCTGACTCATCAATGTACAAAGGTGGAACTTCAACGACTTCTTCCACTCGTTCATGATGATATTCCGGATCCTTTGCGGCGAGTGGATCGAGCCTCTATGGGATTGTATGCGCGCGGAGCAGGAGACGGGGGCAGAGAGTTGCTTCTTCATATTCTTGCCCGCGCTCGTCATGGGCAACTTTATGGTGCTCAACCTCTTCCTTGCCTTGCTGCTCAACAGCTTCAATAGTGAGGAACTTAAGAATAAGAAAGAGGTTAGTATCCATATTAAAATTACGCTTACAAACAGTCACAAAAAATGCGATCCACAAACAGTTGAAGATAAAATTGTTTTCAAAATACAATCATCGAAGTGGCCGCAATTTATTCTTTCATATTGTTTATGCACAGTTATATATACAGATACAAAATATAATAGGACAGCTTATATACAAAGGTGAGCTTAATTATAGAAAAAATAAGAATAACGTTAGACAAGAGTAACGCAAAAGTACGTTGACGCTACGCGCCAGACATCTATTCTTTTGAATCTCCCTTAGCGTTGCCTAAAGATGATATCGCACTACCGTTTACCGGGCGTGCAGCGTCGGCGTTCGTCAGCACCATTATCCATTCTTCATTAGCGAGGCGTCTGTGAGACACATGTGTATGATAAACGCCGCCTACACCACAGATATTAGTGATATAGCACCCTTGGAAAAGCAAGGAAAACTGAACCATATTACGTAAAGCGAAAGTAGGAACATTAATAATTCCATTCATAATTTCCAGGAAGTTGGTGAAGATTCAAAATTAGCTAAAAGTTTCGATAGAATACGTTCTATAGTAAGAAAAAAAGGTTTCCTTATATCGAGAAGTAAAGAGACTGACAAAAAATCTAAGTTAGAAGAGCTAGTTAACGAATTTATGACACAACAACGCGCCATAAAGGAGAAGAAGGCGTCAATACCGTCGATCCCGAGCGAGCAGAGGTACTCCGCGTCGTTACAGGAGACTATCCTGTTCCCACACGACAATATTTATAGTCATAGTTATCAAGAAGCATTAAATAGGTATGTATTTAAAATAACATCCAAGATTTAAATAGAATACTGACAATTTAGTGTATTATTCATAGAAAACAACATAGTTTTAAACAACAATAACATATTCGCTTTTTTAAGTTATAAAATGCCAACTTAAAACTGGAGCGACTAATATTGCACACTGATTCATATGTCAAATTATCTAACAATACAAAAATATTTCAGGCCAATATCAGTAGGTTCCGACTTCGCCTACCCGCAGCTTTACCAAGCTCCCAACAACTTTAACCACGGCAGTCAAGAAACTTTAAAAGACGTGCGTGACTTGGCAGCCGAACATAAGATAACTAGTATTAGAGAAGACTCGAAAGAAAATCTTGAAGACACATCGCCGACCGAGCAAGTTGCCGTTCAGAAGTTGTTGAACCAGATGTCATCGGGTTATCACACACAGCCCTCAGAGAGAGGTAAGAATACGTTGCGAATGTAATTATCTAATATCCAATAACATGATATTTTTTCTACATGTTTCATAAGGAAAGTATATCTGTCACCAGTAAATTTCAGACTCCGTAAGATTGTAATAAATGTTTATTAGATTAAAATTTCTTGATATATTATGAAAAAATCGTTTTGTATACAATAAATCCCATCCAAATTCAATAGTTTCCAATATATCCGTGTCTCATTAAGAAAAAAGAGTTGAAAATTTCACGCGATATTTTACAATCTTACGGCTTTTGCAATTTTCCGGTGACATATCCATTCAATTACAATGCACGTAAAACCTACGTAACATTTACATGTTTTACATGCGTTTACCTAATAAAATTTCAGATGAAACTGAACATTATGAAATGGCACAGTTATCATGTAAAACAACGCCAGAAAAACCTAAGAGGCAACATCAACCCAGGGAACAACTACCAACGAACAACCTAAGTAAGGAACCAGTCAAAGGAAATGACGAAGACATGAAGCGTCCGTGGCAAACTTTAGTCTCATATGTAGATGAATTAACCGTAGGTGGGAGAAAAAACTCACAGGGTCAATATGTTGATGCGATGGGAAACTTCCCCGGATTTGGGAAACAGAAAGAGCCGAAAGTACCCGAGAATTGTTTCCCTCGCCAATGTTACGATGCGTATGTATTCATTCAAGAATGTCTCGATGCTCAATACCATATTCGCTTCCATTTCTATATTAGGAGTTTGGTAGTTATCCAAGTCTTTTGAAAACCAATTTTTACGATTAACTCTTCTTCCTTTGACATTAATCTTCATGCCCTTACGAGTTGTGTTTGTCTCTTAACCTTTTGCACTTCTAAACAACCTAATGCATCCCGTAATGTAATGTAATTATGTAACTCATCTAACTTTATCGCTATGCCCATTGCTTCACAACATTATTCGTACTAATATCCCTACAAAACTGCGGAACCAAGGTAACAAATAAAAGGTTCCAGGGATGGTAATTAGAATCACGACTCTCCGTAGGAAATCCAGAAGTATGTAGGTAGATACAGGGTTGTAATAGATGCTTGTGACCCGAATGAATGCAAATACGCTGTCCTTTTAGGAGTTCTTGTTGGGATGCATGTATTCAGACCAACATGGGTCAACGTTGGATGTTCCTTCGAACCTACGTCCTACGGTACGTAGACACTCCAGCCTTCGAGTGGTTCGTATTGGTGCTGATCTTCGCGTCCAGCATCACGCTCTGCTTCGAAGACATCCACCTCGAGAAAAACAAGCCGTTGAAGAAAATACTGTACTGGACCAACTTGGGGTTCTGCATGATCTTCATCATCGAGATGTTTCTCAAGTGGATAGCGTTGGGGTTCTTCAGATACTTCACTAGTTTCTGGACGCTATTAGACTTTACTATAGTTTTTGTAAGTATCAATTCATACTACATTTTGATTTACGCTTTTATACTTCTCTTTCTAACGCTTTAATTCCGCTTTCAGGTTTCAGTATTCAGTTTGTTGATAGAAGAAAATGAAAACCTAAAAGTGTTAAGATCGTTAAGAACTTTACGTGCATTAAGGCCGTTGCGAGCGATATCGCGGTGGCAGGGGATGCGTATCGTAGTGAACGCTCTAATGTATGCGATACCTAGTATCTTCAACGTATTGTTAGTGTGTCTAGTGTTTTGGTTAATATTTTCTATCATGGGAGTGCAGTTTTTTGGCGGGAAGTTTTATAAGTGCGTCGATGATGAAGGAGAATTGTTACCATTAGAGGCAAGTATGACTACAATATTGATTCCAACATTGGATAATTCTTCCGGAGTTTTTAATGGTTTCCATTTGATTTTAGATAGTGAACGATAAATGGGAATGTTATTACAATAATTTCACTTGGATAAATTCGAAGATATCGTTCGATCACGTGGGCATAGCCTACTTGGCGTTATTTCAAGTGGCCACATTCGAGGGTTGGATGGAGGTGATGGCCGATGCTGTGGATGCGCGAGGAGTGGACCTGCAGCCGGCGAGAGAAGCCAACATCTATGCATATATTTATTTTGTCATCTTCATCGTATGCGGTTCATTCTTCACCCTTAATCTGTTTATAGGAGTAATTATAGATAATTTTAATATGCTCAAGAAGAAGGTAACTGGTTTTTGTATTTCCAACTGAATTGTAATATATTATGTTGTCTAGTGTTAATGCCCCTAATTTTCCGTTCACAGTACGAAGGCGGAGTTTTAGAAATGTTCCTTACCGAGAGTCAAAAGCATTACTATACTGCAATGAAGAAACTCGGTAGAAAAAAGCCCCAGAAAGTAATAAAGAGGCCGAGGAATCAATTCTTAGCGATGTTCTACGACCTCTCGAATTCGCGAAGATTCGAGATCGCCATTTTCGTTTTAATATTTCTAAATATGCTCACTATGGGCATAGAACATTATGATCAACCGCATTCTGTTTTCTTTATACTAGAAGTTAGTAATGCGTTTTTCACGACTGTTTTTGGTTTAGGTACGATATCGTTTCAATGTTTATCTCTTAATTAGTTTCTAACAACTGCAGAAAACCCTTTAAATATTATTAAAAATTCCAATGCTTCATCGGAGAATTCCTCATCTTGCCTATCACAACACAAATTACCATTTATACTGATCCACTTCAACCTTCCAATAATCTCGTGGGTTTATAGTCAAACTTCACCTCTAGGGTTTAGCGCGGTTGCAGCTAATAGGTAACCCAAAAATCTTCAATGCCCCTAACTCATTTTAACCTTACAGAAGCGATAGTAAAAATAGTAGGTCTTCGGTACCACTACTTCACGGTGCCGTGGAACGTGTTCGACTTTCTGCTGGTGCTGGCTTCGATCCTGGGCATCTTGATGGAGGACATCATGATCGACCTACCGATATCACCCACCCTGCTGAGAGTCGTCCGAGTGTTCCGGATAGGGAGAATTTTAAGACTGATTAAAGTGAGTTCTTTTTAGCCTCTGTTTAGTTCCACTGGTATCGTGATCCTGGATTAAAATTTGTTTCGATCCTCGTATATTCAAGTTATTGTGTGTGTGATAACCGGGGTAGTTGTATGGAAGCTTTAGAATTTAAATGTGTTCTTCTCGAATTTTTAGTCAAACGTCTCTTAACTTTACCGTCCAGGCTCCGTATTGGAAAATAGGCCTTAAAACCGTTTTAGCCGATACGAATCGAGTGCAGTTCATCAAGAAAAAAACGGATCATTAAAAAGGCCCATGAAAATATACCTATATAGGATGATGTAATATTTTTTTCCGTTTTCCAGGCCGCTAAGGGCATTAGAAAACTGCTATTCGCGCTAGTGGTGTCACTGCCCGCGCTGTTCAACATCGGAGCGCTGCTGGCCCTCATCACGTTCATTTACGCCATCATCGGCATGTCGGTGTTCGGGCACGTCAAGGAGCAGGGCGCGCTCAACGACATCGTCAACTTTCAGACCTTTGGGAGAAGTATGCAGTTGCTTTTTCGGTAAGTTGAAAATTTCTTTAAATTCTTTGTTTCGGCTGGACTGAGACGACTTTTGGATGAGTGTCTATTTAGCGGAAAAAGGTTTTTTTGTATGAATCATGTCGTGCTTACGGGAATACTCGTAATCATTTTGAAACAATGCTTCGTGGCTGAGGTTTTGTAAGTCGCAAAATTGAGACTTGTCTGAGATATTTATATACGCTGACCAATACTGTGGATTTTTCAGTTTACCAACTTGGGTAGGTATAGTTAACTGATTGTAAATTTCGGATCTTGCAACGCTTCATTTTTCTATCTCAACTGAAATAAAACGTTCCTCCTCGCTAATTTCCAGTTTGATGACATCAGCTGGTTGGAACGACGTGCTAGAGTCCCTCATGATCCAGCCTCCTGAATGCGAGTTGGGGGAGCTTCCTGGCCAGAACGGAAACTGTGGGAGCCCACTGCTGGCCATCACGTACTTCACGTCGTTCATCATCATCAGTTACATGATCGTCATCAACATGTACATAGCCATCATTCTCGAGAACTTCAACCAGGCCCATCAGGAGGAAGAGATTGGCATCGTTGAAGATGATCTCGAGATGTTCTATATACGGTGGTCGAAGTAAGTGGAGCTGCATAGTAACTTATCAACAGATAAGTAACTACTAACGCTATTTATATTGAAAAGCAGCAGTTAATAAATGATTTTCATTTTCCGGATGAACGTAACTTAACAAAAGCACGAATCTGTCAAAATTCTCTGTCAAAATATGTTTCATTAACATCTGGGTTAAGCTACCTCGAAAAATCAACATCAGTGAAATTCCGTAAGTAGCTTGGCTGAGTACATCCAATATATTAAACCAGTCTGGAACCAATAGGCCACTTACAGTTATTAGAGCTATTTACAATTACGACGGTTCAGAACGGACACTTTAAACATAAATGACGTCGTAAAGGGGAGCTCGTAAATCTTGCCATCTATCTCGATCCCGGCTTTGGCTGAACACATTAAAAGTTACTCAAACCATTATTGCTTGGCATTAACCATCATTTGTGGGGACAACGGTATTTAGAGTTTCTTACAAGAAATGAATATTTCAAGAAGAAATATCTTACAAGAAATGTATATTAATATTTTGAAGAACGATGGCTTTAGTAGATTCTGCCCAATCAATCGATATTCCTTCATCCAATTTATCGAAAGTTTTTAACTAAGTACGACACCCATAATTATCTTTGAGGATGGAAAAACTAATGCACAAATATTCTTCTTTCCAGATACGACCCCCACGCAACTCAATTCATAAGTTTCGCTCAACTATCAGACTTCATCGCTTCCTTAGACCCTCCGCTAGGCATCTCCAAACCAAATACAGTGGCTTTAGTCAGTTTTAATCTGCCAATCGCGAAAGGCAACAAGATACATTGTTTAGATATACTCCATGCTCTGGTCAAACATGTCTTGGGGCATGTTGAAGAGACAGACACGTTCAGACAGCTTCAGGAACAGATGGATATCAAGTTCAAGAAGCAGTTCCCCACGAGGAAAGAGCTGGAGATTGTCTCCTCGACAAGGATATGGAAAAGAGAGGATAAGGCGGCACGGACTGTGCAGCGGGCGTGGAGAGATTATGTCAAGTGAGTATGAAGTTTTTTTTTTTTGGCAACCTCAGATTTTTAGCCTCCCAGTGTCGCCTACGACCTCGATATTCCTTTCTTTACACCTGAAAGATGATATCGCCGTTTTCTACCACAAAAAGGAATCGCGATTGTTGATCAAAATACCTATATTCAATACTCGTAAGTTGGTAGGTACTAAGCTCAATTAGTTAACTTATTTTCTTGCGACACAAAATTTCATTACCTCGAAATTAAAAAAAATCTCAAAATTTTCATTATCTAGAGCTCTCAGCATAATAATAAAAAACACTCACCCCAATTCCAGACGCAAGAACCGCAGCCCCTCTCAAGAAGAAGAAAGCACGAAGTGGTCCCCCGGTGGCGGCTGGGGGGGTCGGCTCAGCGCTCTGCTGCACGTGCGGCGCGGCTCGCACGCGTCCAGCCGCAAGTCCTCGCGGGCTTCCGACGCGTCTGACATCAGCGAGCTGGGGGGCGCCTGGCTGAACCTGCCACTGCTGCTGCTGCCGGGGGCCGCGCCCGGGGAACAGGTGGGTGGAAGGTTTAGGAACAGTTGGAGGGATAAGAAAGAAATGAGGTTATTCGACCCAGACACAGTATGAGAACAAAGATTACGAGGACGTCACGCCTGATTGTTTGTGCCCCTTATGATCAGGAGGCCTAGGGCTACAAGCGGCGGTTACGGCCGGTGAACATCTGCAATACCAGAGCCAACCTCCAATGCCATATCACAAACTAACTGAAATGTCTCGTAATCCCATGATTCAGAGGAACTGAACTTGCCTACTCTGCTCATTCAACAGCATACTCAATATTCAATACTTTATTTGCATTCCTAAATGTGTACCTACTTAGGTGGTAAATTTAAAAAGAAATTGTGATCATTATGGACCCTGTCCCATCCCATCCCAGAACTACGAAAGAATATTCGTAGCACAATAGACAATTAGTTATGGGTAGCAGTTATACCGCCATCGTCAGAGTAGTTGGTGTAGACAAAGTTGATTTGGTACTTATCTCTTTCGGCATAGATATCTATTAATTTACGTATTTGCAACAAGATGGTTAACAAGCTTTATTTCTTGCGAAAAAAATATCGTAAAAATCTGTATTGCTTCTCTATACCACTTCTATAGTGCTTTAGGTAAACCCCATACTGCGGTCACAATCGGTGCTGCCAGTATCAGTATTTCGGCTCCTATCCTCTCGCATTTTTAAAGCTAGTAACACTTGTCGCGCCACAGCCGAGTGGTTCCGAGTCGGCGCCGCCCCGAAGGCGCTCGGCCTACGGGCTGCCGATCTTCCTTCGGCACCAAGACGCCATGGACGAAGAAACCGGCCCGAAACGAGCAGGTTCATATGTAATGTTTTGCTTTCCGTGTCTCTTCCTCAGTAGGTTTAGAGATAGATGCATTTTGATTACCCTCCAAGGCTGAGCAAAGCGCTGCATTGCGTAAATAACCTGAAAGGTGCTTTAACATTAAAGTAGAAGTTAGAACGATACCCAGAATCCGTTTCTTGATGCAACGCTCTGCTCAGCTAAGGGCAAGATTCACACATACCTCCCTAACAGGTCATGTCATACGAGTGTGAACCTTATCCGTATAAAAAAAAAAAAAAAAAAAAAAAAAAAAAAAAAAAAAAAAAAAAAAAAAAAAAAAAAAAAAAAAAAAAAAAAAAAAAAAAAAAAAAAAAAAAAAAAAAAAAAAAAAAAAAAAAAAAAAAAAAAAAAAAAAAAAAAAAAAAAAAAAAAAAAAAAAAAAAAAAAAAAAAAAAAAAAAAAAAAAAAAAAAAAAAAAAAAAAAAAAAAAAAAAAAAAAAAAAAAAAAAAAAAAAAAAAAAAAAAAAAAAAAAAAAAAAAAAAAAAAAAAAAAAAAAAAAAAAAAAAAAAAAAAAAAAAAAAAAAAAAAAAAAAAAAAAAAAAAAAAAAAAATGTTCTTATTCGTATTAACGACTGTGAGCAAAAGTAAAGTTCACATTTGTATGAGATGCTTACTTGGCAAAGTCAAGTACGCTCTGAGAATCTTGTCCAAAGACATGGCTAGCACTGAGTGGTTAGTCAGTCTTTAATTTTTTTTCTTTATCCCTTAGTAATGGGACTCGGAAAGTAAACCTAAAACAATATTTACCCATCCTTCAGTGTTTGCTTTCGTATGATTGTCTTGTGCCTGTCTCACTGGAAATATTTTGTCTTGTTAAGAGTAGTCAGAACCAACCACTCGGTCCTAAACTTCTTAGGTACCTAAATTCATTTGATTCAAAATTCTAACAGTCTTCATTAAAACATAAATTGGCATTTTAAATTCAATACCATCTACTGAACTCTATTTCAAAAGAGTTTATATTTTACCTGGTATTTCTAAGTTTTTAGATGGCGTTTCTAACAAGCATACCTAAGAAAAAAGTTTCAAAGTAACCAGGATTTGAGAGCTTTTGCATGCTTTAGTAGTAGTACCTAGTACCCCAGAATCTCGCTTCTGTAGCTTTATCTATGTGAGTGAACGTCAGCATGAACAATGTAGTGTGTAAGTCTGAGTAGTTTGTTCCCCTCTACAGTCTTTCCTTCACTTTTAACGCTACTCAGGAGTTCGTAAGTACAATACTCTATATTATTGATTTAGTCAAATCAATTCTAGAACGCCTTAATGGCAAAGGTATAAACACTTTGATGGCACAGAATAACACAATAGAAGACACAAAACGATCACTAGCTGGAGTAGCTGCTACTTTCACTGTTACTGAGCTACTTAAACTGAAAAACAAACAACTTAGCTCGCCATTATGTTTCTGTTCGACGACGTGCCTAAGTCCAACTCAGTCTTTATTAATCTTGTCTGGATTACTGTGCAAATTGATGGGTCTTATAAATAGTCGATTAATTATAGAATCGGACAATAATATTGACGAAACTTCAAGATGTTTGCATTGTTTCAATGATTCGATAATCACATCAGTGTTACTAGATGGCTTTACCACCTCAACTGATGCACTTCAACGAAGACACCTAAAACAACTGCTAGGGAAACCAAAATATTTGAGAAGTGGTGTGTTATGGTGTGGCGTGTGACGTGTCGCAGGTTCCCTTCGGCTGAGCAGCTCGCGGCGCAGCTCCGTGCGGCGCGTGACGCCGCCGGCGCGCGCGCGCACGCCCTCGCCGCACGCCAAC
>NDFZ01004859.1:100914-141584 GCA_002192655.3 Mamestra configurata
AGTGTTCCGGCGAATAATTGTGATTTTTAAATTTAACTAGCTCCGTTCGCGGTTGTCATTATGGTGGATACGTTGAGATAGATGACCCCATTCCACTACAGCTGCCAGTAAACCTTAGAACACGAGAGATTTAATTTTGTTATTTACTGGTACAATTTGAAATGCGCCCATTTATCTCAACACTTTATAATAATAGATAGTTAAATACTGTAATAACCGGAAACTTCCAGAGTCGTTACAATAACGTTCATTAGTATCTCGTAAAATTCAATAAGCTTTACGATACAGATCTGCGCTGAAACGCGCCACGCATGACGCAACTTGCATTACACGCTGTTAGGTAACATTCGTTTGTAGACGCTTCGGTAGATTAATGTTGCTGAATCCGGTTTTTTTGGATCGTAGAAAACTAGGATAGAAAGAGGAGTTTTTAGAAGAACATTATCTTGTTCAACAGCACAAAAAAAAGGATTTATCAAGAAAGACTGCCACCCAACATGCCCAGTTTTAGTAACAGCCATTTACGCAAATCCAAACGAAACATTAACTACCTACACTTTAAGTTTGTACGTGAATTGAGACTTATTAGTGAGTACTTAATTGATTAAACAATTGAAAAAGAACCGAATAAAAGCCTTCTTCTACGATCCAAAATTCGGTAAGACAGCAGGTTTTTTTATAAAATTTAATATTTATTTAAGTAGATACGCGAGACCAGTGTCAAGTTGGATGTAAGTAGATCAATTTGTTGTTGTAAATAGTATTGTATATGAGAATGACTGATGTCACCATGTCGATAGGATTAAAATGAAACTCATAAAAGAAAACTGCACACCAAATAAGCATACATAAGTTTCATTTATAACAATTATAACGTTTAATTTCACATTCTAATTAAATGTCTTGTGTTGTTGCGCTGAGTTATATTTTTCCCGTCATTTCGTTATACATCATTTTCATAGAGCGATTCATTGAACAAAACTGTTGGAATAGAAATGGGTCTAAAATATTACCCTGGGGAACTCCATTGTGATCAAAGTCTTAGATAAGTTCAGCTATTAGTGTGGGTCTCATGACGTCGATTAATTGGTCTATTTATGTACCTATATTGATTACTTTAACCTTACCACCTTACATTATTAAAAGGTTTTGTATTGAAATATGATCGACATGATCGAAAGTGTCACTTGCCTATGTCTAGTTAAAAGGTTAGACCGGAAATATTGTAATAAATTATGTTGAACTTTTTCGATAACCATTGTTTATTTTATTTTATTGGTAAACTATGTGAACACAAAAAAAACTTGATTCATGCTTGTCTGGTGTGCAGCCTACCTAAAAATTACTTGATCGTTATCGATTTATGGCCGGTGAGTTCAGGCTTCTAAATAAATGTTTCCAGATCAAATGCCATTATTATTGTTGAAGATTATTAGAAATTAAGTATTTGCAATATTGGTTCTAATATATGAGCATTAAAATGGACGGCATATTGTTATCTATTAAGTTTAAGTATGTTGCTATATTATTTAGGGAAGTGTGCTTGGTATATTTAATGTAATTATTATAACCCTTATTTCCTCATTTATATAAAATAAATTGGTATATTTCTCATAAGCGCTGTAGCCAATATCCCGGCAGGATTAATTATACTCAGGTTGTGGAAAAGGCGTAGTAACGTCTAAAGACTTTTAGTAAACAATTACCATCACCCTTAAACTAACTTTTAAATAGGTACATACACAATAAAGTAGTATACAGGAGGGATATTTCCAATGCCGTGAGCTATTTGTGAATAAGATTCAAAACTTACACACCATGAAAAAAATTAGGAATATCAACAATACCTTTTAGACTCAGCCCTTACCTTGTCCTGTAAATCTCTAATACACTCAGTATATTCCAAAATTCTAAAGTATGTTGATGAACTGTTTAAATTTTCATTTGTTTTTTTTTATGATCGAACGACGAACTAGACTTCGACATCTTTTATTATTAAGTAGTGTTTTCTATAGATAACAAAAAATAATTATATTCTTAACTACCTACTAGTCAATACGATCTCGATAGAGCTTTAATCTTTTTGACATGATAGGTAGAAACTAGGTAAGTGGAGCGGATTTATAATGATCACAAAAGTTGACTTAAAAACACAATTTAATCATAATTCTACCAGTTGTATTTATTCTACGAGTTTTAATAAAATATTAACCAGCATACGCCATTTTGAACTGACTAACCTTAGTGAGTAGCGAAGTACCTCCGTACTGAAATGATAAAGTTGTTGCATTTCATGAGTACATTCAAATTTGAACCTTATGTCAATGTCAGATATCTCATGAAGCACACTCCTGATTTGCAAATACTTAAGTAATAATATAATAATAATATCTTGGGACAACTCACACACGGTCATCCGATCCCAAACTAGGCAGAGCCTGTGCTATGGCAACCAGACAACTGATAAACATACTTATATATTTCTAAATACATACATATTATAGACAAATAACACCCAGACACAGAACAAATGATCATGCTCATCACACAAAGATTTGTCCTGGGTGGGAATCGAACCCACGACCTCCGGTTTAGCAGTCAGGGTCACTAACCACTCGACCAACCACCAACCAGGGCAGGGCAGAATCATAAGTACACTTATGCACAAAAATCGTACATAACTCGCCATCAATTTAGCAAAAGCTAGGTATTCCTGGTACTGGCATAAATCATTGCTGCAGTACCATTTCTACTTACAAACTTACACAAAACAATACACCGCACCCTAAGAATTAAAGTGACCTAACGCAAAAATTGCGACAAGTAAGAAAATCTTAAAAAAGTGATAGGTAGGTAATAAAAATCTCTCATGTGCCCTTTCCCACTCATAATTTGGACTCTTCTCTCTGAATTTTAAGATCAGTTAAAAATCAAAATTATAAATAACAGAAATGTTGAGTTAAGTCACTTTCATTCTAAGGGTGCGACATTTAGTAACAAGAGATTCCTTTCCCGCACAAAAAATGCAAGCTAAAGGCATACCTACAGGTTAGTACAAAATGGGCAAATATTCGCACAAATCTCAATAGATATTGGAATATGTAGGTAGTTTTGACATGAGCATTTATTTGATCATTTGTTTAATTAATTATCTTAAGACTTTTTGTAAAAAAAAATTGTCTATTTATCAGCTTTCCCTACAATATTTTATTTGATTGAATATTGAACTTATATTATAATTACCTACCCATTACTTCAACTGTTTTAATAATTTAATAGATTATATTTAATTCTGTTTAAGCGGAAGTTTATAATTTGTTAATATTTAGCCCGTCCACATGTTCCTTTTGTTGATTGTTTTATAGTTGTAACATTAGCTGCTAATAATGTTAACGAGTTGCTATTATAGGCGCACCAAGTGCTTTCGAATTATATTTTAGCTGCATTTATGTACAATCGGCCCGAAAAGTGATACATGTTGGTGAATCAATAAACGCCATCAAACACTTTTGGAACCGATATTACACGTATGACGAGAATTTACTTAGGAAGATTGTAAAGCATTCAATAAAAAGTTGATGCGTTGGTTTTAAATAGTTCATAATAACTATAGAATTAGCTTTTTTTCTAAAAGAAAAGTTTAAAAAGAAAATTTTAAAATTTCTCTAGGAGCATACTTGAGCAGGTAAATTTTAAAACCCCCAAATATTTTCCAATTTAGCAAGGACCAAAACATCAATTCGTTTAAAAAAATATCTCAATTTACTAATTATATTCTTGACCAACTTTTGAATTCATTTTTACTTAGAATTTTCGAGGCCTGTATCAGATTGTGCTAGAATTCTAGATGCTGACACCTTGTAACATACTAGTATTTGTACCACCTCGCTTTATGACAAGTTTTACACCATTTGCTTTGAACCCTTTGATATCTCAACAACCCACTATTAAATATTTTGAATTCTAAAATGAGGAAGCATGATAAAATTGTTCTAATAGAATAGATATTTCTCAATATTGTTCATTACTATGTACATAATGAAAGAAGATGCAATAATTTTTCATAATTTTATCTATAGTTATAATCTTGAGAGGTTGTTAGTGGTTACTTTTACTAATATAATTTATAATTATGTACGATGTACATGTAAAACTATTGTAGTTAGTGAAATTGCAATGTTTCAAGCATGTGTTGGGCATGGTTCGATTTGTGTAACATATGTTTAAATTGTATGATATGTAAATAAAAACTTTAAATGAGACCTGCAAAATATGATTTTCTTCCGAGGTACAAAATATAAATTAACCATGTTGAAAACTATGATTAAATGAAAATATAGAAATTGTTGCAGTTTTATTCCATACCTATCTTAGGATGGTGAAATTATGCTTATGGCCAGTCTCAATAACGTATCTACCTTTGACCAACTGTCAAATTAGGTACCAACAGAAGCTAAAATGTCATGTTTGCCTTTCGGACAGGTAATTTGACAGTTGGTTAAAGGTAAATCCGTTATTGGAACCGGCCATTAGTTGAAAGAATCCTCAATAAAATAAACCAAAATTAACTCAACAGCAACTATTTATTTAGGTTTGGTAATGAATAAACATAGGTTTTCTATTTTAGAGCTAAAATGAAAAGAATTTCATATCATTAGGTATATTAAATAAAGTTGACTAATAACAGAATAATTGAAATGTACTAACATCTTTACTTGGTCGACACCCTGGTGCGACGGTTCCATGAGAAATTAAGTCCGTAGTTCTTAGGCCTAACTGGTTTCTCCGTCTTAGGGACATCTAGGAACCAGCACCATCCATTCTTCTCGCAGTGCTCGATAGCCTCCTCGGGGCTTTTGAATGCTACTTTCATGTTGGATAGCGGGTCTCCAGTGGAGGTCCATCCCATCAAAGGATTCTCCCAGCGTTGGCGGTTGTCAAACTCCATTTCCCAATGGTGGATGTTGTTGGTACCGCTCTGCATAGCATTCTTAGGAGGCTGGTAGATACGCACGCGACGACTCTTGACATGTTCCTCAGGAACACCAGTCACAGGGGTCAAGTCCACCTGGAAAGCATTGTATATTTCTTTTATTAAACACTCATCTAATTCACCGACAGACAACACACATCCCAAACTGCAAGGTTTGGAGGCATGAATGCAAAGGAATTCCTTTTATAATGAAGGCAAGCAAGCTAAGAAAGGACTTCAAATAATTCTTCTGAAGGGGTTCAAAGCGAGATAAAAGTAATGAAAGTTCATAATTTTCTCCAATCAACTTGGTTTTAGAGGTGATACAGGTGTTAAATATTGGAAAATTACCTATTTCTATTACATTTTATTTAGACATTCATATTGTTTTTCAACATCACCAACCTCAAAACTTGCTTAACTCGGATAACTTGGACATACTGTGATGGAGCTTCACAGTATGCCAGTATTACGAGCACCACAGATTTTAGTAACAATCTTCAATATTAATATTCTATCTACATAAAAAAATTAAAACATTTTTTTACGAAAGATCTACAATTCTACTATCGTTTTAAATTTCCAGGACTAAAACTGGCTGCATACCAAGCAAGCCAAGCCACACTAAAGTAACTCTCATACTTTTTCAATATTTAAACCAATACTATGGTTGGAATTTCTTATATAAGGCTGTTAGAAGGCAATATTAAACGTACGGTCACCGAAAACAATCTTACCTTCACTGGGACATTTATGGTGGATTCCAAAACTGATCTTTGTTGATTCTCGCCGGGCGATGCCACAGCAACATCATTGTCAATCATAGGAGCCTCATGACGACCAAGTTGATCGCGGGCATTGATGTGCGATGTTGTTGAGAATGCAGGCAACGATCTAAAAACAACATCTTGCTATCATTGAATTGGCATGACCTAAGCTAAGGTCTATTCACATGTGATGGAATTCAAACTATTAGTCAATGTTCCATTGACACACTTACCTAGACAGCGGAGCTCTAGACAAACTTGCTGCACGGCTAATCACCTGAAACATCTTAATTTTTACGTAACAATCACTGAAAATGAAAATTACGTTCTGGATTCTGGTTTTGTGTGAATGTCAGTTCATTTGTTTTGACAGTGACATTGACAATTGACACTGACGTACCCATGATCCATAGACAGTCAATCAGTCACGATTTAGAAAAAAAAAGTATGCTGTTGTGGAGTCACCACCGCGCATCGTCCGTTCAATGTCCACCACTCCACCGCGAACAAAACGTTCGAAAGCAACAGATATTGAAGAAATCTATGCTCCATTTGTGTAATTGCTGCACGCCATTGTAATGCGAGGATAAACGTGTATAAATAAAATTAATAAGTAACCGTGATCGAACTGTGTTTTTCGATACATTTTCCTACATCACTTGCGTTTGCGTTCTGTATTTTTTTTTATTATGGACTAGAAACGGGCTACATTTTTTTTCAACAGAAATAAGTTGCTTAATGGCTCACAGCAACTGTCAAGTTCTAACTGAGACGTTGTATAAGTTCAACTGAACGCAAAATACGCGCTTTGTCATGGAGTTGCGGAAACCAGCCCGAGTTACACTAGTTCAACTTTCCATTCTATAAAAATCTAATTTTCATTGAATCATTTTTGTTTACAAAAAGGCCACGTCTTGCCATATTCACTGTCATTGGCAAATGAATGGCAATACTTATCCTCAGTTGTCAGGAATCAGGAATCGTTCAATCGTCTTCAGTTCAGTTCAGTTCAGTCAGTCTTGACAATTTGTCAGTCTCAAAGAATATTTTTGCGTATATCGAATATCTTTCGCAAAAATCGTTTATAGCTGCACTATTTTTAACAAAACTATTATATGCATAAATAAATTATCTGCTGCATATGCTTATGTGTGATTTACTTATATATTTAACGTGAAAAATGG
The DNA here is from genome assembly GCA_002192655.3 of Mamestra configurata. Taxonomy (NCBI): domain Eukaryota; kingdom Metazoa; phylum Arthropoda; class Insecta; order Lepidoptera; family Noctuidae; genus Mamestra; species Mamestra configurata. The sequence goes on from NDFZ01004859.1 coordinate 107,838, forward strand.
CATGCAATATCTCTTTCGCGTTCATGAGACTTCAAACAGCTGTTTTCATGTAAAGGTGAGTTTTTCTTTGAGAAATTATAATTTTTCGTCTTGTTCTCCGTTGGTTTAGTCTTGTAATTGTCAATAACTAGCTATTTATGTAACATTACGAAATAATTAAACTGTTACTAAGGCGCAAGCACCAAATAGCCGGTGTCACCTATCAGTCGACCTTGGGAGTCGATACGAAAATGTTTTTACTGCGATAGGTACAACAAATTTGATTTGCCACCATAGGAAGTTCAAATCGTTTTTTTCTAAATTACTAGGTACCTTTAAACTCTGATTTCATGTCAATGTAAATTGTTGTGAAATACCCAGGCAATTATTGGAATGTTTTTACTGATAAGACAAATGGAAATTTAGTTTTGAATCGAAACCATCTTGATTATAAATAAAAAGTCGAAATGGAATATAGCTTAGACTTAATGAAATTTAAAAGCTTTTTTTAAATAAAATGCACCATAAGAATACCCTAGCTATCATTATAGCTAATAAATAGGTACACAATAAAATCTTTTTATATTTTAAACTATCATACCTAATTAGAGTGAGAATATTTCTGTGATTACAACTCTTGGAAAAAAATATTTTGATCATATTATATGGTGCACTAAAATTTGAAGAAATTAAGTTCTCTAACTATTGAATTTCAATTTTGAAATTCAATAGTTGCAACACAATTTTTGACATTATAACAATGAACCATAAACTGAGTGCATTTTGTATCTCTAATAAGAATCAGATTTGAAGCTCCCTTTTTAGAAGTTTAGGACTTCCCAAACTAATCAGTAAACTGTTTTAAAGAAACTGGTTGACAAACAAAATTATCACTACATACAAATATATTATTTCTATTGCAGATTGCCATCTACCCAATCATGTGCTGTTAACGAGGGGAACTGTAGCTCCTCCGGGAGCTACTGCTGAGCTGAGCTCTACATTGTACCTGTTTATTGCTCATTAATCTTATTCGCGAGTTCCACCCACATATCTACTAATTTACAAGAGAGAAATCTAGTCTTTACCAAATAGGACAGTTCTACAGTTTTATTTGATTGCGGTGTTTATCAGACAATTTAAAATGAGTAAGCACAAAGTGGAAGTGGACTGTACACCAAGGTGTAGGTCACGGAGTCATGGACAGGCTCTTACTAGTGCCATCACAAAGAGATCAGTCAGTGATGAAGCATTGGCAAGCTTTATTAGAGGGACATGTGCTAACTTCATCAAGGCTTTTGATTTTGAGGTAAGTTATTGAAATTACTGTTAACACAAAATTTATCCTTTTTCAATTGAAATTGTTTGAAAAGTAGCAATTTACCTTGTTGCCACATAATCAAATAAATATTTTATTAATCTAAACAACTGATAAATGCGATTTTGTTGTTTAAATGTTAATGTTTAATGTAGTTTACTTCAGTTTATCAATAAAGTTGATTAGTCAAGTTCATAGTCCCAAAATTGTTAAATAATTACTCCCCCCTTTTTAGGTTTTCATACCCAAAGGATAACTAACGGAACCCTGTTACTAAGCCTCCGCTGTCTGTCCGTCTGTCTGACTGTCAGCAGGCTGTATCTCAAGAACCGTAATGGGTAGACAGTTAAAATTTTATGTGTGTATTTCTGTTGCCACTATAACAACAAATAATTAAAATTTAATCAAATAACAATTAAAAGGGGCTCCCATACAAGAAACATGTTTTTTTTTTCAGTTAATGGTACCCTTTGTGTGAGAGTCCGATATGCATTTGGCGGGTTTTTAATCCACTACTAAAAAGCATTCAATAAAATCAGCCCATGGCATTCTACTGCAGTACATGCCCTTCCCAAGATGTGCTACAACATCCAGTTCTCCACCTTTTGCTTACAGTCAGACTCATTCACCTTTGTAAGGTCTTTGGTCAAATGTAGCTGGCATCATCACACACTAAGCCTACCAAAACTTGCAATAGGTAATTAAGGGCCAAAAAACATACCTTTTTATAACCACTTTTTTCATGTCTTAAAAGGCAGCAAGTAGATACTACTAAATCTTGACATTAGGTAGTTAAGTGTATGAATTGTAAATGGCTATGATACTCGTTGGAAAAGAACTCTGTCCTATAATTAATACTGGATAAAATCTGATCATGGCTCTGCAGCCGATTGCAGCTATCTGCAATCCTCCTTTCTTTATAGAAAGGAGACAAAAAAAAAATCTGGCTTGGTGCAAGTTGGACTTGCACACGAGGGGTTGTACCATAAGCTGAAAAAGACATTTTTCTTGTATGGATGTATCCCTCTTATTTTAAATTTGATTTCATTCTTATTAAAATGGAGGATTAAATTAAATGAATCCAAATCTGTACCTACACATAGACTTTACTAACAAAAAACAACAGTATTTTCCAATTTATATTAATAACAAACAAATCCCTCATGAGAATACAGCCAAGTATCTCGGTATGACCCTTGATGCAAAGCTACGCTGGAAAACCCACGTAAAGAAGAAAAAAGATGAACTCGACCTACGGTTCAAAAGAATGTATTGGCTGCTTGGAAGAAACTCCGTGCTGTCCGTGCAAAACAAATTGTTGTTATACAGACAAGTCCTGATGCCAGTTTGGACTTATGGTAATCAGCTGTGGGGCTGCACTAAACAGACGAATGTTTTAATCATCCAACGATTCCAGAACAAAGTACTACGGGAAATTGTAAATGCACCCTGGTATATACGAAATGATGATCTCCATCGGGCCTTAAAAGTAGAGTTCATCGAAAAAGTGATACGAAATTCTGCAGAAGCTCACAAACAGAGACTTCATCAGCATGTGAATGTCGAAGCCATCCGGCTTCTCGACCACACGGACATAGTGAGAAGACTGAAAAGAACAAAACCGTTCGAGTTAGTGTTTAGTGTTTGTGAAAGTGAATAGTGTAATGTAGCACAAGTGTTACCAAATAAACAAGAACGAAGTGTATTCGCCTTAATAGAGACACTAAAAAAAGTGCCATTGGACACATTCTTAGTAAAGACAATAATAACAGTTTAGGTTTTAATTAAATTACTTATTAGTCTATATACAAGGCTAGATTGTAGTAAGATTAGGTCCATCCATGTGATGAACACTAGGATAAGTGAAAAAAAAAAAAAAAATTGTTATAGCGGCAACAGAAATACATCATTTGTGAAAATTTCAACTGTCTAGCTATCACGGTTCATGAGATACAGCCTGGTGACAGACAGACAGACGGACAGTGGAGGCTTAGTAATAGGGTCCCGTTTTATACCCTTTGGGTACGGAATCCTAAAAAACTATTCTTTGCTCCAGGGTCGCACAGCCCTCCATACCGCAGCGTCTCGCGGCCGCATCGCCCTGATGGACTGGCTGATCCGTCACTCTTCAGTGGCCTTCATCAACGCCCGGGACCGAGAGTCAGGGTACACGCCCCTGCACCGAAGTGTGTTCTACGGGCAGATACATGCTGCTGTCGCTCTTATGAAGATAGGTAAGATCCTTATGTATTCTTCTTCTTCCTGCTCTTGTCGCGTGACACGCAACACGTTTTTTTTTTCATTCCATTCTGTCATGCAATTGCCGATTTAAATTTAGATTATAGGTATATATAAATTTATAGGTATGTTGAATAAGATTCATAAAGAATGATCTTCTGCCCATTCTAACGAATGTAGTAAAAATATTTTGTTTTAATTCATTGTGTAGATCTTGAAGAACTTGGTAGAGTACTATTATCAATCCATAGTAATATTTTTTTTTTTTTTTTTTTTTTTTTTTTTTTTTTTTTTGGTTTTTTTCGTTTTTTTTTAAATTTTAATTTTTGTTTTGTTATTTTAGGTTTTATTTTTTTCTTTTTTTACCATCCAGTCCTTTTTTAAATTAATTTAAAGCAAAATGTAAACTTGCAGCAATTTAGTTTTATCTTTTATGAGGCATAAGGTGCTAACCTATAAAAAATTGTAATACTAACCTTAGTAAATAGAAAATCGTTATTTAAAGATTTGTACAGTATTAACAGTTATGAATTCCGAACATTTCCCTAAATGAATTTCCAAAATCCTTAATAAATACATTCAATTCCTATATTAAAACATTTCCAAGCCAAAGTCGTTAATAAGTGGAAATTCCTTAATATGTAACTGCGTACCATGATTGATTTACTTTTCACATTGGTTTCAACGAAATAAACTAACAGTGAGGGCCCTTGAACCAATTAGAAAGGCTCGCTATGAAATTGCTTTCCTGTTATTGACTGCGTTTTTGCTACAACAGTTTTGTAATGAAGTTTCAAGTTCATGAAACTTTAACAGGTACCTATTAAACTTATATAACCTTAAGCCTCATATCCACTAGGCAACATTTGACGCGCGACATGATGCACAACATGTTGCTCATCATGTTGAACGGCAACGAAGAACTTTTATTTAGTAACATTGTCAATGTTGCGCGCCTGCTGGCAATGTCGCGCGTTGTTGTGCAACGTTGCTGAACATGTTGGGCGTCATGTGTTGCGCGTCAAATGTTGCCTAATGGATTCGACGCTTTAATATTAAATTTGCTGTAAAGTTATATGCCTAAAGCTATTTTACAATGCTAGATTAACATAAGCAATTAAAAGAAGAGTAAGTAATTGTGTCGTTAGCATTCTGACAAAACATATTTTTTTCTTCAGTATTTTTGTTAGCCGTAAACTATTTATTTATTAAGTTAGAGGAAACTTTATTGCTTGGCAGAAACTTTTTTTTTGTTTGTTTAAAAAAAAACCGCATATTTCTACTGTCACCAAACATATTATTGTCAAATATTAAGATTATTATAAAACTTCCAGCCAAGCGTCGAATGCTCCCACAGTAACGAAACAACTCAATCCGCCACGCAAGCATGACGCGGTACAAAAAGCTATCAGACCTAATTGTGTGCCAACCAAAAGAAAATTTCGATGGAAAGAACCGATCGCCCCCTCGATAAGGAGCCATTATAGTAAACTTTGAGTGTTCCAAAGAAACTTGGTGCATACGCCCATATATTTAACAAGTCTTAACGAGTTCGTTTTTTTTATTTTATTTTCGCGTGATTGTATTTAGGTAAGGTTTTTCGACAACTTTACACCAATTTCGACGGAGTAATAACCGTAATTTTTGGAAAGAACAACGGTTTTCGACTGTTAAATTAGTTTTATTAGGTTATATTTTGAGTCGTCTGAAAATGAGTTTGGATTAGGTGCTGGTCCGTTTTATGATAATGTCTTATTTGTTTAGGAAATTTTTTGAAGGTCGTAAGGTCAGGGGTAAGATAGACCTCGTAAAAGTCATGAAAACAAAATAAGAACAAGCTCTTGGTCCGAGTGCACATAACTTGTTTAAAGATCTCTCAAGGGCCTTAGTTGACACTTCACGTGGCCCAAGGGCTGGCTTTTACCTTGGTCAAAGAATAAGCATTGCCATACAACGTGGCAATGCCGCCAGTCTTTTGGGTACACTTCCAGTCGACAGCGATGCGGATGAATTTTTTGACGCCATATTTTAGGGTTTATTTAGTTAGGAGATTTTATTTTTATTTCTAGTGTATATAGTTAGTTANTTAACTTCTGGCTGTCTTCTGTTTCCGATTCCTCCGATACAATCATTTCCTCATGTATAACAGCTTCTGTAGCAACCACTTCTCTATATGTTCTTCTTGGTTCTGTGTCCTGAGTCCATTCTGTTTGTGATAACTGCTTATTTGTTTCATTATTCAAATTAACATCCACTTTCTGTACTGGATTATTTTCCTGAATTTTTCTTTCAGTTTTATATATTTCCAATCCTTCTCGATAGCTGCAGTTCTTTTCCGACATAATTCTTCTAATTTCTTTTTCTTTCAGAAAAATAGGGCATCTCTTATTCATTGCCATATGTGGGCCTTTGCAATTTATACATTGAAAATGAGTTGTCTCACAGTTAGCGTGATTATTTCCACACTTAGGGCATATGACTTTTTTTGAAGGACATGTCCGTGAAAGGTGTCCATATCGCCAACATATTGAACATTGGGATACAGGGAAAATGTAGGGTTCAACTTGAAATCTGCATCCAAAACCATATACATATGACGGTAGGTTGTGATTTTTAAAACATAGGCGGATTGTTTCAGAATTTACCCATTTACCATCGCTATCCTGTCTTTTGAGTCGTTTTGCAGATATAATCTCAAAATCACACCTAAGGTTTTCTAATATTTCTTTATCTTCAATTTCTAAGTCCACTTGTCTCAGTAAACCATAGCATAACGATGATTCACCAACTATATTGACATTATATTCTAAGTTGTCTAACAATTTCTCACAATTTAACATCTTCACTGCATTTTCTTTTTTTTCAAAATATACTAAAGCCCTATAAGGGTTTTTGTACACTAATTTAATTATGGTTCCTAAATTATGAGATCTCAAAAGTTTTGCCATCCCAAACTGCCGCGGTAGTGTTTCTTTGGCCGTAATACATACAATATATTCTTTGGGTTCATTATTATTCGAAAATCTCAATTCTTCAAAGTTTTTCGAATTTCTTCGTGCTGGTCGTTTACTCCCACGCTTTATAGTTATGAATCCATCATCACCTTCAATTGTTTCTTCATCATCATCCTCCTGTCTACTTCTCTTCTCCGGTAATACTTGTTGCTTTCTATTTAACTCTATATTTTTCTCCCTCTCCATCCTATTAACTTGTTGCTCGCTCTCCAATTCAAGATCCTCTTCCACTATCTCACTCCCACTTGAGTCACAAAAATCTACATTTTCACTCATCAAGTAGTCATTAATTAATTAAAATGAGGGTAAGCGCAAAAATTTACAATCGCGTAAGCGTCACCAGCTATCTCGACCGCTCGCTACGACTGCGCGCGCGCAACTGTGCCATAGTAATATTATAAATGCGAAAATTTTAGTTAGTTTAAAGGCGTTTTTTTATTCAAGCAATATTCTACTAATATACAGTCTCGTAGGTAATTGCCATCCACCTGTTTAAGAATAACATTGATCTACTCCATTCAAAACAAGACTAGAAATAGACGAACGTCCGCGTCACGTAAAAAACAATGGACACGATTTGCGCATTGTCCGCTGAAGCGAGTCCCTGTTATCGTGAGCTTTGGTACGCGTGACCAACGTCCATGACCGACGCAGCGTATCACTGTTTCCAGCCTGAGAAACTCAGTATAATCAGCCTATAACGTTTCCTCTACTGAGACACGTGCCTCCTCTCTTTGAGAGGGAATGGGCCGTATCCACCACGCGTGGGTTGGTGGATATGACATGTTTTCAAATTTTTGGTCCTAGAACATGCCAGTTTGTCACGATGTTTTCCTTCACCGTTTTGAGAGTAGAATCTAACAGACATTAAAACATTCCAGGTGTAAACACCGACATAGTCGACAAAGACGACTACAGAGCGCTGGAACACGCCATGCTGGACCGCCAGTACATGTACAAGCACGAGAGCCTCCAGCCCAGCGAGGTGTACGTGTGGGGCAGCAACTGCAACTATACCCTGGGCACTGGAACACAGCAGCAGCGGAACTCGCCCGAGCTGCTCACATGCTTCAATCGCGCCAGCACTTATGTTAAACAGGTGGGTGGTGAAGTATAGCTACAATGACTAGCCTATGGGAAGTTGCGAGGTAACCCCATCACAAGTTTCCTTATAACTTACCGGGGCTGCCTCAATTCTGTGTGTAGAACAATTATATGAGAAACAATAAAAACATTTAAAAAAAATGACGCGAGGTGTACGTGTGGGGCAGCAACTGCAACAAGCTGGCTGCGACATATAATATTATACATATAATATAAGATTCCAATGATCCCATCTATCCTGTAGTGCAATGTTCCCAGAAGTGTGGCCTATGGGGCTGTCCCACCTGACCCCTATAGTTTGGGATGCTTTTGGTACTGGGGAGTATCCTGCGCGTGACTAGGGCGCGTGAAAGTCATCAATTTCCGCCTCATGGGCCATGTAAACAGACCTTATCGCTTTTCGCCTGCGTCATCCGCCCGGTGAATACTCTGCTTGCCGACCTACTAAAGAGTTTTACTTAATTTCAACCTTTTAATATGTTATGTTAGACCTAGATGAAACTTCTTGAGAAAAGTCATCTTTTTTAAAATGTTGGCTTGCAAGATATTTGACAAAGTCACTCACGTCAATTTTGGAAATAACCTGTACATTTCAATATTTTTTAATCCATTTAGCTTCGTCTTGTAATATCATCAAAATGCACACAGTTGGCTTGCCGCGGACATGTTTAGGATTCACCAACTTTTTGTTCTTCGTGTTCGGTATGATCGGGTTCGTGATCTGCGTGTGGTGTGCAATGAACACTGAGTTCTTTCGCGACGTGAACTATACTATCACGAAGAGTTCGACAGTCGACGTTATCGCTACATTCGTCAATCTGAAGCTGTGGCTGACCCCACTCACGACCATACTGATACCAATAGCCGCGCTGGCAATGATGACGTCATGCTGCGGGGTACTAGGCGCTGGCTGTCAAATGAAATGTGCTATCAAATCATACATTCTACTCGTAACTTTACTCACTTGCGTTTCATTCTGGCTATTCTTCATAACAGGAGTCTACAATATCTACACAAAAAATGAGGGCACACGGAAATCCATGCAGTCATATATAAAAACATACTACGGGAAAGAGAACGATTTCATCACGTACATGTGGGACTATATAATGGTGCAGCACGAGTGCTGCGGCGTGCTGAGCTATAGAGACTTTTCGAGAAGTCACTGGCAGACTTTGAACCCTACGAAAGTGCATCCTATCCAGTGTTGCAAGCTTGCAAACGTGACCAGTCTCGTGCCGGTGTCCAAGGAGTGTTCTAACAGTCTTGGTCCCAATATAGAGTCCAACAAGGAAGTCGGATGTTTCGCCGCGCTGCGGGCATCAATAATCTCGAATAAAGGAATGTTAATATTCTACATAGTGTTGATAGCGTTCTTGTATTCAATATTAACACTGTTTGCGTATTGTATAATACGAGGGGAGCCGTTACTGGGGGCGATGGCGGGGCGTTTCACGGAGTTTTTGCCGTCGAAAGCTCCTCCGAACGTTGCGAAGATTGAGGCGCCAAGTGCGCCCTTGCAACGTGCAACAAGCAACATGGAGTATGTTGTGGAGCAGCCTAAGAAAGTGGTGAAAGTGGTGTCGGCTGTGGACCCGTACCAGGCGTTCTCGTATACTCCCCGCTATCCTGAAGACTATCGCGGCGATTATAGATCTAATTATCGGGCGTATAACACAAGAATATAGCTTTAATATTCAATAAAAACATTTCAAATATATTTTTGTTTATTTTTCTTGAATTCAATTAATGGTTAATTAAAGAAGTGAACATTGTGGCTACAATACCAGTTTTTGTAGCTGGCAACATGATTCACAAACATTGATATGAAATGTTGCCTGTTATTTACTATGAATGCGGGACCTAAAACCTGTCATTTTCCAGAAGCCACATTACTAGCGACTGGAACCACGAAGTTTAGCATTCCAGCAGTCATGTTCAGCCAGCAAAGCTATTTGGTATGCAGCCAGCTTACTTGCAACTACTTTTAAACAATGTTTATTTATTTAAACTTTATGTTCAATAGTGGTACATGGGCGGACTTAATGCATCAAGTCATTTTCTACTAGTCTTTGGGTAAGACAATTATTGCTCGTATGTCAAAAGCTTAAAAAGTTATAATGCACACATTAAAAATAAATATTGGCAGTGCAGTGGAAAAAAATATATTTAGCCTGTATACAAAATAGCTTTGTTGTTTGATGTTTTTTTATTTGCGCGACTATGACTCGACGGATTTTAGCACACATATGGTTTTAACCTGAATGAACACAGAATACTATCTAAAGTACACGCAGACGAATTCGCAAACAGACTATAATTTGCCTTACACAACTCCTCCAAATTATAACACAACTCCTGTTCCTCGTTCTTTTTTCATTTATTTATATTTATATATAGACTTTATTGTAGGTACTTATAGAAAATCTTAAACTAAAAAACATACACTTGGCAGCTTTATCGCATTCCGCAATCTCTTCCAGGCAACCTGGAATGGATAGTGATAGTTTTAGTAATTAATGTAAAAACTGTATGTTTGCAGGTGTGCCTCGGCAAGTTCCACAGCGTGTGGCTGAGCGACGGCGGGGAGGCGTGGTGCTGCGGGCAGCAGGCGCGCGCGGGCGGCCCGCATGCTACCGCGCTGCGCCCCGCACCACTAAAGCTTAACGAGCCCTGCGTCGCCATCGCCATCACGCTCAACTCTACCGTGTTCCTGCTGGAGAGCGGAATGGTATGTACAGCTAGTAATTATAAGGCTTTAAACAGATGAACTGCATTGGACATAACTACATTATATCTGCCAACCGACTGCGCAATTAGCGTGCAGTTGGCATGCAGTTCAATTGCTATTTGTCCTACTCACCGTCCACTTTCGTGCAGTAATACATATTATCAATCTGATCTGTATGGTGTTGGACGTAAAAGAATGGCACTATCCCAACACTTCCCGTGGGTGTCGTAAGAGGCTACTAAGGGACTCACCAGAGAATGGGCAGCAGCCCCGCCTGCCAAGCGTGGCGATTATGGCAAACTCCCCCTTTGGGGGGGGGTCTATGTCCAGCAGTGGACGTCATTCGGCTGATGATGACGAATCTGATCTAGCATCGCTCCGAAGTCTCTCACATAATTTATAGACTGGTTAAAATCATATCTGCTCTTTCCCCAGGTCCTCCAATACGCCCTCAACAGTGCCGACAACATCACAAGCCAGTCCACCACGAAGACGCCATCTTCCATCAAGTTAGCGTCCATCAAGCCATTAATCAAGCTGTCGGAGCCACTCGGTGTCAAAGGAGCCAGGACACACTGCGTCGTGTGGAACACGCGGGCGGTGTACACTTGGGGAGCGAACCACGGACAGCTGGGGCATTCCAATGAGGATAAGGTCGTGATGACGCCTAAAAGGGTAAGTGGCTTTTACGTATACTCCCAAATCCCAGTCTACATTATGTTGGGGTCAACTACCAGTCTGCACGGAGGCTGCTGAATACCAGTATTTTACATGGAGTGACTCCGTATCTGATCTCTATAATCCATTGAGGTACCGTAGGTAAGTCTCGGGCTTCTCACTACCCATAAAACTACTATCAATTAGATAGCTACGAATCACAGCCGGAACCAATGGTTTAACGTTATTTCCGAGAAACGTAGGTATTTATCTCGGTATTTATTGAATGAATGATCACCCATCCGCCGACCGAACTCGCCGAGCGTTGCTTAACCTTGAAGATCGACTCTTTCGGCTAATACCATACACCATGTTTTATACCCTTTTTATGTTACTTTCAGGTGGCAATATCGATGAACAACAAAGAAGAGGCAGGCATCCAGCTAGTGGATGCAGCCGACGCGGCCACAGTGATCACCACCAGCCGCGGAGATGTGTATCTACTACACAAGTACATCTGCAAGAAGATCGCCATCAAGTGAGTTCAGTAACTTTAGCTCACACACGTGTCGGCGTCAAAATTTACGGTACGGTTGTAGCGGCTTCCATACCGCCATATACGAACTGCAAAATACATCCGACTTCCAAATAGAAAAAAAACACTACAAATAATAAAATAACTTTAATTTCGGAAGTAGGTGTTTTTGGTTATTTCTTCGTATTTTACACCAACCTTTTTGTAAAAAAAAATATTTTTTCAACAACACCACTGGAAAGTCACAGGAAAGAAAAACACGCAAATTCGTTTACTTAGATGATATATTTTCTCCAGCTTTGTTTTAAAAACCAAACTACTGAACCGATTTTGATGAAATTTCTATGGGACCAAGCATAACGTATATCCTTTCACGTGAATAAAGAAGTTTTCAAATCGGTTCATAAATTACGGAGTTATGAGGTAACAAACATAAAAAAAGAATACAACCGAATTGAGAACCTCCACCTTTTTTCAAGTCGGTTAAAAAGCAGACCTGATGTCACCCAAATGCTACATCGCGCTATAAAAGTGCTCTTTGCGATTTGAACATATAGAACAGCCCCACAAAAACCATCGACAGTTGTCCACCAAACACAACCTGTCTGGTCTTAGGATCCTCTCTTTTCAAGGGAAGTGTGCGGGGCTTTCCACCTGTTCCACATGTGTCTATAATAACAACGATCAATGAACACCGATTAGTTCAAACCTATGAGGTTAGACATGCGAAATAATATTAAAATATTAACTTGACATTATTTCCTCACTTTTCAGACAAATAAACCTCCGTCAAGTGTGCGTGGAGGCTAAGGTCAGCGAGCAGGGCGTGTACTCGCGAGTGACGGTGCTGCTGCTCACCAACGTCGGACAACTGTTCATATGGCAGGACGCCACCAACAAACTCACGAGGTAAATATAACCTACTGCCATCATTATTCAGACAAAATACTTCAATGCTGGAACAGGCCTCCAACAAGACACTTCCTGTGCTTCTCTCCTGTTATAAGTTCATGTATAGCAACCATTAAACTTTATGACGGCTGTGAACTGCGCTTTCCACTGCCCAGTAACTGACTCCTCGATTCGCCACGTTTTCCTAGTTGCCTTTAGGTTTGAGTCTGCTACAGGCAGACTCAAACTTTTAATTTGAGGGGGAATTCTGGAAGCATGGAATTCCCCCATGTGTTACTCTTTAAATTATTCAAATTATTTATTTGTGCACACTGCTAATAAAATTAAGACATAAAGTGGGTTTCTTTGTGTTTTACACAAAGTAAAAAATCGAAAAGTGTGAATAAAATAGCAATAAATTATAATATTTAGAGCGAACTTGAGACAAATAATACAACAAAATAATACTTCCGACGTTGCAGATGCGTGTTTGGCCTCGTTCACCAAACTATAATAACAAATGTAGCGCTCACCCACGATGCTCTCTACTTCACGACTAAATACGGCGAAGCTTTCATTGGCTCCATCTCCCGCAAGACCACGCCCACCGCCCCGCATCAGCCAATCAGGAAAGAGAAGGACAGAGACAACAAGTCGTCACTCGTCAAGTTTTTAGAAAAGGACGACTGTACGTCTGTCAGGATCGCGAAGATACCGAATGTTTATAGAGCGGTCTCGATTGCGGTTGATAGTGAAGGACATAATTTTGCATGCTTGCAGGTTTGTGTGATTATTATTTATTAGTACCTAATATTGGTCTAGAAAACTAAATAAGGGGTTTTGCTGTATTTAAAACAACACGTAATGAACAACGTAATATAAAAAAAATATTAAAGGACAGTGCCAGTGTTTTTTGCTTGAGTGTCTCGAATTAACAAAACCAAGTATCATTGCATCTAATTTTACGTCACTTTCTTGGAAGAAAAATAAAGTTATAGTTGCAAAAACTGGGAATGAAGATAACAAAATAATATCTAGTTTAAAAAATGCCGTGGTAACGTGAGGCTGATAATAATATAATTACTGAATTAATGGTATTTATCAGCAAAAATCAACTGTTTAATAAATGGTTCCAATAATTGTAAATATGTGAGTACCATTTACCCAAATTTCTTTAGAAAATGAATAAGTTTACCTCTGTTGGTAATACTTTGTTCCTATAAGTAGCACACTCTGAGTGCATCGTCCTCACATAATATTAAATAAATTTTTGTATACCAAATTTTGTAAAATCATTATTTGGAAAGAGTAACTATGGAGTTTCTTGTCCGTTCTTCTCCATAAGAATCTACCTTTCCGAATGGACAGTAGAGTCACTTTATGAATATAATATTATTATTTTACTGAATTGTAAATGACGACGTTCAAAAGTGCCGTTTAATGGCCTAATTGAAAAAAACGTTTGACTTACAAAACAGGTTATAAATCAAAATGTTTTCGGGTACAGATAAAACCTACTTGCGGTTTGCGGTCAATGCCGCAGCTGTCACCGTCCAGCATGTCCAAGCACATGGAATCTCTGCGCGAGTGCGCTTCCGATGACGATCTGCTGCACGATGTGGTGTTCAAGGTAACTGATTTATTCTATTTGGCATGTTACAATTTCAAGTACATTTAGTACTTGAAATTGTAACATGCCACTTTCGTTCTTTTATTTCCAAAACAATTTGGAATAATAGTAGATAAATTAAAACGCAGTTTAGTCTAGACGTTTTCCTTAGGCCGCGTTTTTACCTGCAAGCAACTCGCATGCAAGTTTCATTACATTGCAAGATATGAGCGATTCATTAATCACATTAAACTTATTTGCTGATGAATGGAAGACAATATTGTTAGAATGTTTTCTGTTCTGTGAGAAAAAAAAGTGAAAGTTTTAAATTATTTTAGTATGAAGCTAGTTTTACTTAAGTTTCGAATTTGCGACGCTAGATGGCACAGTCTACTTTACGTTCCCCTCAACGGAGCGTGCAGGAACTTTAGCTGGCAGCACGAAAGTCAAGTATGTTTTACTTATAAGTTTCGAATATGCAACACTAGATGGCGGCATACTCAACGCCGTGCACCCGATGGTGTCATCAAACCGACAAGACTGTCTACGCCTCATGGTGTGACTTCATCGGTCTTACTGTCTCAGCTGCTTATTTCAAGAACTATTAACCTTTTGAACGCCAGAGCATAAACGCATCGGCTTGCCCCCGACGCCAAGCTACAAATTCACCGTACTTTTTGTCACAAATTTGTGACGGTTGGCGTACAGGGCATGCGCTTGCTTGTCATGTATACGTGACAATGGCTTTCAAAAGGTTAAAGCTTTCGACAGTAATTTATAAACCCTGTCCACTTTTACTTCAGGTCGGCACAAAACGCTTCCCCGCACACATATTCATCGTGGCGTCCAGCAGCGAGCTCCTGTACAAGCTGTACCAGGAGCACATAACTGCCCCGGGAGACAAGCCCGAGGTCACACTCGACAATGTGCACCCCGAAGCCTTCGAGCGGATCCTGAAGTTCATGTACACCGGCACTTGTGACGTCACGGAGCTGGGGCCTTGTGGACTGAAAATCACTAAGGAGGAATTAGTGAAGAAGGATAAGGAATTTGTTGAGGAGGAAGAGTTGATTGGTGAGTGTTATGTTTTGGTGATATGAAAAAAAAAAACCCAAAAAAAAAATCTACCTCTGTGCCAAATTTCATCAAGATCCGTTCAGCCGTTCTGACGTGACAGAGTAACAAACATTCATCCATCCATCCTTACAAACTTTCGCATTTATAATATTAGTAGGATGTTGCACTTGCAACCTACTATCGTGCCAATATAATGCTACAATGTACTAGTCACTGTAGTAGTGACTAGTCCAATGTAGCCTTTCAGGAAAGGCCTTTCAAGCATTTTTAACCAGTAACATGCAGTACAGTATAACTTTATGTTTTCGTTATATGACACTGCCTTTTGGTAAGTTATAAACAGTGATCGGATAATCGGGCGCTAATATACCTAAACTTCACTTTTATTCCCACGAAAGTATAACACGGACATGCTTTTCAGAATCCCGGATCCCGGAATCGTTCGAAATTCCTGAGATTGCTAAAAATGCCCGCATACAAAATATAGTTAGAACTCTTTGTGAACTCTCATTGCAATTTTTTCAAGCCGATTCTAATAGAACTTTTAATTTACAATGAAAGTTTTTTCATTAAGTTTGTTATAGTTGTTTTACAAAATTGTTCAATCGTGGGAACCCAGGATTAATTCTTTATTCAGAAAGGAATGTCCATATTATTCTTTCACGGGAAGAAGTTTAGGTATATAAGCGAGTATCCGATCACTGGTTATAAAACACCCTTTTATTTATCAGCACAAAACACATTATTTAACAGAAAACCCCTCCGAAATATCAGCCTTCGAAGTATACAACAAGCCAGCCGACAAGTCCAAGCGTCAACGCAACCGCCGCAACACCGAAACTCCGCCGCGCACCCATCTGTACTGTGACCCCGTCAAGCTGCTGCAGGCCTCTGCCAAGAGACTGCAGGTCATGAGTCTTCATAAACTGCTGGATAAGTTCTAGTAAGTAGATAGATTCCCCTGCAAAATCGTATTTATTTACGTTGCTTTTAAAGTTCAGGAGAGTGTCAGACTCTTATTAACTAAATCCCGTTCCTTCAGACCTGTGAAACCCGTGTTCCTTCAAAAGACCTCTCCATTCCAGGGCCGCGGTAACTTTCTAACAATTCCACACCCCTGGCAGGTGCGCGTGTGACCACCGGCCTAATGGTGTGACGTGTTTCGGCAATTCACTGCGATTCCTTTATCTGTGATTCGCGTAAATTCTGAATTGAAAGGTTTATACATATTCTAGCTTTTGCCCGCGACTTCGTACGCGCATATCCCGTTTTTTCCCGTTACCGTAGGAATTTTTGGGAAATCCTCGCTCAGTGCTCCCCTACACTCCCCAAGTCACCTACATGCTAAATTTCAGCTTTCTATGACCAGTTGTTTCGGCTGTGCAATGTCTGTCAGTCACTCGGTAACGGATATATTGATTGTCCAGTTAAGTTCTACAGAGCATAAACGCATCAGGAGGCACGCCCTCCGACGCCAAGCCACAAATTCGCCGTACTTTTGGTCACATATTTGTGACGTTTGGCGAGGGTGTCATATATATGTGACAATGGCGTTCAAAAGGTTAATTCCACTTTTACTCCCCCAGCTACAAGAACGGCTCAATCTGTCTGAAAGAGAGCGCGAGCAGCAGCTACGTCCGCAAGCCGTGCCCCACGTGGGAGCGCGAGTCGTGCGCCGAGCTGGTGGACACGGGCGTGCTGTCCAAGGACGGCGCGCGCGTGGCGGCGCACCGGTGCGTGCTGGCGGCCCGCCTGGACTACTTCCAGGGCATGTTCATGCATTCTTGGACTGAGGTGAGCTGCTCTATTTCTATACTTGTTTCCATTTAACCAAATGTCAACTTTATGTTTTTGTGAATGAGGTTGATTTCAAAGTGTGAGGTACCGTTAAGGTTTATCCGCAAATAAGGGCCGTGCCCGGGATGTGGAGAGACCGGGGTCCGTCACGTAGGTACATCAGGACGGATTGCAAGTTCAGACACGTTCCTGATATTAATGTGTACAACAACCTTTAAACTTTGCTTGACTATTCAATCAGTAATTTCAAGAATTTTGAAATCAACTTAATTGTCATCAACCTAAAGTCATCGAGATAAAGGTCATTTTTTTAACCAAAATTTTGTAAGGCAAATATTTGCGTAAATACGCAATGTGAAGTGCCACCATATGAGAGCGAGCGCAATTTCGGCGAGGTTTACTTCGCAAATTCACATTTATATAGGTACTTAGCCAATCAATTTTAAGTACAACAAGGCTAATATAATATGATCATGAATCATTTCATTTAAACATTATTTAACTGATTGTATTTTAGATCTATACTAAACCGCAATATATTCTATTTCCAGAGCAAGATGCTGTCAACGGTAACGCTTCCAATAAACTACGGCATCTTACTGCCAGTCATCAACTTCCTTTACACAGACTCCTGCCCTGAACTAGAAAACTGTGACAGCATCGACTTCATATGCAACCTCCTTATAGTCGCCGACCAGCTCTTCATCACACGGCTAAGAGAAATGTGCGAGATCGCACTAGCAAACTTAATAAACCTGAAGAACTGCACAGAACTATGCCAATTCGCACACACATACAACGCAACACAGCTCAAACAATGCTGCATGGAATTCATCGCACTAAACCTTAACAGTGTCCTAGACAATAGATCTTTAGATCCCTTAGAAGAAACCTTACTGGACGATATAACTCAGTATTATTGTAAGTTCAACCCCATCATGTCTTCGAGAGTCATCACACCTTTCTACAACGCTCCAGACGACGAAGTTATTGAAGAATTTGCAAAAACGCATCCTGTCAACTTAGAGTTAACAGACGAAGATTTAAAGAAAGATGACAGTATCATAGAAATAGTTAGTAAGAAAAAACGAGGAAAGAAGATCGAATACACTGACAGTGAGAAGGAGAGAATGAGGTACGAATCTGTAAGCTCGGTGACGTCACTAGACCTGTCTTATGATACGTCTGGCGATATTACTCTATCGTTGAGTAAAATTCCGAAGGAATCCGAGAAGGTAACAAAGGAAAAGAAAGAAAAGTGGACCGAAGTGCCGTCCTCGCAGCAGAAACAACTGAAAGTCGTCCAAGCAAGACTGAAAGCCATAAACATCGCGAAGGATTTATTGAATGAAGCCCCCGCTGAATCGTTCACGAAACTGACGAAAAGTAGTTCATCTAGTGCCATGACAATACAAGACAAACTGCCTACCTCATCGCGAATGTCCGTCTCACCGAAAGATTCTCCTATATCTGAACCTGCATGGAGTCCAAAACAGGGTAACGTCGTTATAAGTCATGTGGGACCAAAACTATCTCAGAAACAAAGAAAGAAGTTAGCCTTGCAAGGAAATGATGGAACACAAAGTATTGATGATTACTTCACGAAGATAAATGTGGGTAGTCCACCTGAAAAGCCGAAGAACCCGTGGAAGATCTGTGAGCTACCGGTTGCCAGTAGCAGCCCTAAGTCGAAATCTATAGAGTTTAATAAAATATTGACTGATCAAAGGAAACAGAAGGAAGATCACTCGAGAATCATGACCAAGCCACTTCTTTTGACTCAGGTATGTAAACCGTCATTTAGAATCTCGTTTAGCCTACCTTAATTTGAAGCAAAAGTTATTTCTAAAACTTTTAAAACTTTTACAGAGGAAATGTATGTAAAAATGTACAGTACACATTTCGTTAGTTACGCCACAAGTCCTATGAAGTAGGAGACGAATTAAACCCAAACTGAACAATTTATTTTTCTTTTGCTATTACAAGTCGATCATCATTATCCAAGCTTCTCCCACTCTGTTGTTGCAAACCAACAGGGAATTTGACTAGATTTTTTATTACATTTCTCAAAACCATGAGTAAATACAATAAGAATATGTAGTAACAAAAAATGATTAAAATTAAGGGAGTTGCGAGCGTTTTTAAAATCTATGATAACATCGACAGCAAGCAATTGCATGTGACGTCACTAGGAAGTCACGACACGACATAGTTAATTTGCGCCATCCACAACAAATTTCGTTTTGCATAACAAGGATAGAAATTACTTCAAAAGCATGTAAAAATTTTCGCCGATTTATTTAATATTTTATTCATACTGGTACGCCAACGTTAATAATCTTATTCACGTTTTTATTTTTCTAGCTTGAAGACAAAGCGATAGAGCAACTGGAGAGGTTTTACAATATCCATGAAATAGATGACGAGTTGATCACGGTCCGTCGCATCGAGCTACAAGTGTCTTCTCCACAATGGTTACACACTGCCCCTAAGTGATAAATGTGCTATTTTATACACTTTACTACCATTCTTTATATTATAAGATTGCAATTAAATACTTTATTTTACTTTTAATATAATGAAATATGACATTATGATGACTCTTCTGTTTATTTGTTTGTTTTAATCCTCCTGGTACCTTTGCAATATTTTTGAAATAAGATATTGTACTCTCGGTGCTATAATATCACTGATCAAGTACTAATCGTTTTCACGCAACGGCGTAAGCATAAGCGTTGTTATGGTTTTGTAGGATGGATGTGTCATAATTTTATATGACACCAAATCATAATAATAATAAAGATTTATTTTTTTCTCACCACAATATAACGTACATAGTATCAAGACTAGAGTACATAACTACAGTTTTACAATTATATTGTGGGAGACTGGTGCCTAAGCTAGACAAAAAGCCTGTATTTCAGGACACCAATCTTTGACTGCTTATCCTGAAAAAGGAGGTATGCACTGGAGGTACGATATGATCCCACTGTTGTGATACAGGCCTGATTGCTAGATGTCACATGTTTGGTTAGGCCATGTCAGTTTACATAAAATGTTTTTTTCAGAGCAGTGGTCATAAAATAAATTGCACATTTTAAAATGTGCCATCAGTGAACGCACCACTTATGTGAGCAACCATTGATTCAAACCTGCCCACTGGGACTCAAGAATTCTCAAGGCTTTTGGTAACACTTGTGCTCCAGATTTACACCGTGGAATAGAAAAGATTAGAATAGTAACAAATTAGTTTGTCACTTATTCAAATCCGCCTGCCTGTAAATGGTTTAGTTGAAATAAATGCTTCAAGTCTGATTTCTTTTACAATCACCCAAACATTTATCAGCCAAGGTAACCAGGGAGTGGAGTAAATTGACTTCCTTTGCCTAAGCCTTTTGAATGCTATTCATCTGGCTAATCTGTGTGCCCCTTTATAAATATACTTTATATAATCTGAATCCAATGATTTTCATGAAATTTAATACGGGGGTTAAGGAGGCGAAAAATTGATCTAGTTAGGTTTCATTTTTAAAAAACATTTACAAAAAAGAAATGAGCAAAGCTCGGTCATCCAGGTACTGATGATAAAAACACAAAGTTTATATATAACAACTATTTATTTCTATAATTATTTATAAATATAAACTACCTCATGAATTATATTTAACTATTATTTTTTGGGTGGAAAAGCTTTCAATAGTTGGTTCAATTGCCTATGCGTTAGTTTCTTCTCTCCTGGGACGAGGATACCTTTCTTTCCTTGTTCTCTGTGGGCATTCATTCTTTCACTATATTCCTTGTAACACCCCTGGAAAGCAGCCACTTCCTTTAAGCAGGCTGCCTGATCAAACTCTGACTTCTTGAAACATGCAAACATTACAGCCATTTCCTGCATACAAGCTGCTTCTTTGAGCTTGTCTCCTTTGCCAGAAACTGTTTTCTTCAGCTCCAATGGTAGTAACTGTTTGAATGGTACAGGCTCTCGCTGAGGCCTCCTAGCACTCTTCTGCGAAGGACCCGCGAATAAGATATAGTTTAGCCTCATTGTAAATGCCAAACCTATCTAATTTAATTCAAAATAAAACTTATTTTGTAGTTTCCTTTCTTCAAAAATAAAATTAGGAAATGTAAGAGGTTACAATAATTTCGTTCCAGGTTCATAATGTTAAATTGTCTGTTTTACATTTTGCTAAGAAGAGAAAGAGACAGCTATATTAGCATTTCCGTTAGAAAGATAGAGCGAGATAAACGTTCATGCAAAATGTCGTGGTACTGCTGTAGGCATAATAATGTTTACTGATTGACTTGACACTGACATAAAATGACATTTTCTGACATTTTATTTGACATGCTTGACATCGTTCATGAATGTAAGCCTTCGAGAAACATTATTGAGCAGATCCAGAGAAGTTGTTTAGAAACATTAGTCGCGGTTTTGATGCTCTTCATTTCTATCTATAGGTAGAATGAGCTATTGTGAGGATAGTTTAAACTCCCACCTTTCCTGCACGATACCATACTACCTACATTGATTTTTCCACGAAACCACTTCCGCTTCCGCTATCCGTATCTGCATTTTGGGTGAATTTTGGTCACACGATGACTGTTAGGAAACTCAGCTAAGACTAAATAATATTAAATTATTGTATTTATTATTGTACATTGGTTTAAAATAACAATACACACCTAATTTTTTTATTGTTGAAACTAGATGAGGCCGGCGTTTCCTAGCTAAGTAGGTGACTATTCTGAGAACAAACAACGAAAAAAACTCGGGGATCAAGTCCATGGGTTTAGTAGGCTTTACAGTAGGTCATTAATGTCTGAGGTGGTCTTTTGAGCAAAGCACCAATCAGATTTGATTTGATTAATCAAGTCAATTATCTTAGGTAAGTACCTACCTACTGCAAAAGAGCCGTAAACGCAGGTGCACATGTTCTTAATCAGCAGCGTCAGGCAACTTCTAGTTGTCTGTCATTTTGCTGAACAGGACCTTTGGCGCAGCCGCGAGCTATTATTGTTTTAAAATTGAGTTTCCTTTTACTTGTAGGTACCTACATTGTGTGTAGGTATCGTGTGTGCCAAATAAACTAGTTTCTTTTGTTTTTTTGTTCGATTTGATGTACAACTGCTAATTTAAAAGAACACAGAAGACCTATTAAGTTAATTCCATCATCAGTTGAAGTCTTTAACTATTGAAGTACCTAGGTTATGCTTCTAACCCTACCAACTCTTCAGCATTTCAGGGCGGAGGAGTATAAGCTAAGAGCTAACATGAATCCACAGGACACCAACAGTATTTTTCCATAATCTTATCCAAAATTTAAGATTACCTATCATTGTTATGAAGGTGTCACATGCAAAACTTAAAACGTTTTAAGTACCTACGTCACACTTGTTTCTAAAACGTGAAAAGGATCGTTTTACTACATTCGTCTAAGCCCCGTCATAAATAGCTACTACAGTTGAACAAGTTATCTGAATCGTAATGATATCTTTAATACTGGTATAAAATATATCTGATCTGGTAATAATTGACGTTGTAAATTAGAGAATAATACTGATAAGTTTATGTTTTGCAATGTTATGTTATTGTTTCCAAAATCTAACTCACCGTAGAATTTGCATAGAGCCGGGGATGGGATTGACTGGACAGCACTCACCCCACTATCGGTCACAAAACATGGGCGCCGGCAGGGAGTTATTTTCAGAGAAGTGCATCTTCAAAACCCCGCCTCGAAAAAGATAAGTTTTCTTTTGCCCATTCACGCAGAGATACAACTAAAGAAGACACGTGCAAGTCCAAGCGAAGGGAGCGCGAAAAAGCTACCCTGCCCCGGATTTGCTAGTTTTCCTTTTACTTAGTTACTACATTCCGCTTGTCAAATATATATCTTTTTATTTCTTCATGTTTTCGTATGCATTATTGAAAGCCACGGAGGTGCAAGTGCACCCCTCCCGGCGCCCATGGTCACAAGACCACTATGTATTACCGGTATACCTATGTAAAGTCGGATAGTTCTTCCCCACCCCAAAAACAGTTTCATGTGCGTCTAACCACACCAATCGATCGATCGTCGATCGATGGTAGAATGGTTTAGTCGACGTCGATAGTTGCTACTTCACCAATCGAGTGATCGTCGATCGATGCCATCGATGAATGGTAGAGTGAATTACTCGACGCCGGTCGATAGTTCCTACTTCTTTCTTCGATCAGTCAAAGCTACCGCACCAATCGATCAACGTCGATCGATGTCGATCGACGGCATCGATCGACGATTGATCGATTGGTTTAGTAATACCCTAAGGAATACGTAGATAATCTCGGAGACTTGTTTGAAAGGTCTCAAAAATGCTGAACATTTAGTTGCAATAACATGTCAGTATTTTTACGGCCCTGGTTGTAATGATATTGATATCTATGATAAAAAGGTACAAGCTCTTCACCCAATACATATTTTATGAAAATAATAAAGGGTACAATAAATAAAAATTCAGAGTTGTATAATTTAAGGTCACTGCGACACCATTATCGAATTGATAAACTGCAATTTGCGTTCCAATTCATAGATAATATCGACCTATAAAAAGGTAACGAGAGTTAGGAATGGCATATTTGTATCACAAATACAGACGAAAAAGTAAGTAGCCTCAGCAGAATCATATTACAAAACGATTATTCCATGTTTATTTCTCCAGCATTTTAAGATCACACATTTTAGGCTCCTCGAATTTGTATCCATCTATGACAGCCAACTTTTATCTTAAGGTATATTTAGTATAACTTCGTTTATTTTCAGATCTAATAAAATGAGATTCTTCGCAGCCATCGTTCTTGTCGCCGCTGTGGCCACGGCCGAGCCCATCGACAGGAGGCCCAGCGCCGTCATCGGACAGATTATCGAAGCTATCGCCGCCCTGAAACCTGGCTCCGTTGCCGTTGGACCCGCCATCATTGACTCTGAACCGATCTCCGTCGGCCCCGCTATTATCGAGTCGGAGTACGAGCCTATCTCTGTTGGTCCCGCCATAGTTGACTTCCCCCTGCCCGACGGTGGTGCCGTCTCTGAGTCCGTCGTCGATCCCTCTCCTGTGGCTATCATTCCTGGACCCGTCGCCGAAGTCTCTGGCAGTGCTCCCCTTGTTCAGATCATCCTGAACATCAACCAGGCCGCTGGATCCAGCCCCATCGCTGTGAGCCCCGTCGACATCATCGCCCCTGAGATCAAGCCTGACCCCGTCCACATTGTTGATTCCGCTCCTGAACCCGTGCAGGTTGTTGAGGTCGCTCCCATCCCCTCCCCCATCAGCCCTCCCATTGCCGTGAACCCCATCGGTGTTGTCGCTCCTGAGGCTGTTGAGCCCGTACAGATTGGCGTCCCCGTCATCCCTGAAGCCGCTGTCGTGCTCCCCGAAGAACTGAACTAGGAAGCGAAATAAGAATTCTCCTAATTTATTGACCTTAGCCTACTAAATACTCATGATAACTGAAATTAAATAAATATCAAATAATTATTATAAAACATAATGTTTTATTTTGTCTATGACATATATATATATATATATATATCATTTATATATATTATACCTACCTTTGGAAGGCGTATGAGCCATAGTCAACCCGCAAAAGCCAAGTTAGACACAAGTGGAATGGGCCAATCTGATTTTATTATCTATGCACTACGTAAGTACATCCTACACATAACTACCCCGGTTGGTTTAGGTACATGGGCCTCCGAAAACTTAACCATTTTAACCTAACACTTCAGTAACGTAGCGCCAAGGAGGCAAAATATCTTGGGTGCTTAAAAAGTGGAGAGGTTACGGCTATCACAATAATGCCAAATCCCGGGAGATGTCTTTACCAGCCCTTTACTGGAATACCATTTTTTTTCAAGCAAGTTTGTACCAGCGAATCTCCACTCAAGCCAGCCAATAAAGGCAAGATAGAGATGAGAACTCTGTTTCCCGTCTGTATTCACCCTGCCTGGCCAGTAAAGGTAAGTCGGAGATGTGGAACAAGACTTCTCGCGGATAATCAGTCAGATTAAAACTATATTTTCAAACGTTTCCAAACGTCTATTATAATGCGCACAGCAAAGGAGTGGAACTCTCTGCCTGTGTCTGTATTTTCGAACGCATACAACCCTAATCTCTTCAAAATTAGAGTGAACAGGCTTCTTCTGGGTACGCTCGCTCCATCGTCGACTTTGTCCCTGTCATCTATGACCTAGACTAGAGTCAAGAGCAAACCCATATTAAATAAAATAAAATAAAAATTCTTAAACGAGTGTTCTTTGTTAAGGCTTACGAGAGTCCGAAGCTAAGATTACAATATTATGAAACACCAACGATTATTCCTGTATGCACTATGCATGTACACCCAAGGCACAACACCCGGTTGGTGAGTATAGATAGTGAAGATATTAGATGGTGGGCTTGGCTGGCTAAATTCGGCACCAGCCGGGGATTACGGAAGTCGCTTATGTTCCCGCGATCCCCGGCGTAGGTAGGAGATGGAACACCGGGGTGGTTTTAGTCAGTATGAGTCTGACAGACCCCTCCACCCGCCCTAGGATGGAGGATTTCCATGAGGAATTCACCCGACATTAAAAAAAAAAAAATGGCTGGCTAAATTAGACTAGTTGCCTACATCATTAATGGTAAATGATATTTATTTTGCAAATTGGTTATAAATGACAATTTTACACGTCAATTTTCGTTAATTTAAAGTAGATGACTCTGAGAACGAGAAGTAACACCCAAACAAACTCAGAGGTCAAAGTCTCTTGTAAAATCCATACAATTGTAGACATGTTATGGTCAAATCATATGAGAACCAGATAGTTTTTCCTCGCGAACGCCATAGAACTGCCTTTGCCAAACGCCAATTCTACGTTAATAGCATTAATATGTACAACGTCCTAAATAAAAAGTTAAAAATTTATTCGTGTCCTAAATATAAATGCAAAAACTTACTTAGAGATTATCTACAAACACTGAGTTATGATGACACTGAGGATCTTTTGCTGGGTAACTTACAATGATAAGGTATTATACATATAAATATTAGTCTAAATCTAACCAAATATGGATATTTTACTGGTTTCACCCTATCCTTTCTCACTTCAAACACACACGCACACACACACACACACACACACACGCACACACACGCTCGGACCCTACACTTACTCACCTCACCACACAGTTAAACGTTTTTCATTTTGTGTTTTCTTTATATAGATCATATTCTGTTTTCTTTTGGACCATTTGTTGATTTTTGTAACGTCCTGATTTATTATATTATGGCTTTGTCTAGTTTGTTTCGGAGAATCACTGACTCCTAAGACACAGGCACATACACCTAGTTTAGGAGTCAGGAAGTTAAAATTATTGTGACCTAGTTATAAGCCTTATATGCACTTAGTTTTTAGTTCTTGTACTGTTATGGCTTTCGGTTAAATAAAGAAAAGAAATAAAAGAAAGTTACTGTATGAGCAGTGCCGTAAATAGGGCGGTGCCACCGGTGCCCAGGCACAGGGCGTAGACTCTGGGGGGCGCAAGAATGGCCAGACCATGCAATACTAAGTATTATTTTTTCGGTTTGCTCCTGATAAGTTCCCGTTGCGCCTATAGTGTCCGATTCCAACACATACGTACCTACATGCCAGTACCATCAAAAACGTCGATATTACACCACAGCAAAGATTTAAAATTAATATGTATGAAGCAATTGATAAAATGATTTCTGAAAACTTCACAACATTCACCACCTTTTAATTTTTTGACAATAGAACAGATTGCTAAATATCCAGCTGAAGAACTAAAAAAAAAATGCCGCTGATTTGAGTACTTATCAAATATTCTATTCAACAGATATTAATGCTACTGAATTTTGGGCTGAATTAGTCACTTTAAAGAGTCAAGTTGAAACGACTATATTATTTGATAAATGTGACCGTAGTTCAAGTCTGGGTCTTCTTAAAGCTATAGTCGAACTAGATTTAAAAGAGATGTTTCCCAATGTTGTAGTCGCTATAAAGATTTTTTTAACAATGCCAGTGACTGCAGCTTCCTACGAAAGATCAGTCAGTACCTAAGAACAAATCAATAAAAACTTATTTGCGCTCGAGGATTGGCCAAGAAAGGTTGAATTGCTGGGGAGTTTGTTGCGCCACTTCTTCTTCCCAGCTAAAACACTAGGAAGTGGTGACGGGCGGGCGTTTTGGGGGACTGTCTTCATGTAGAACTTTGACGTTCAAAAAGTGCTGGCACTCAGCCTAATTTGAATAAATGAATTTTGATTTTGATTTTGACCGGCCTAGCGATTTTGTCGGTTGAACGCGACATAGGACGGTGCCTTTCGTATGAAAATGTAATCAATTGCAAATATTTTCGAATAAACGTTTTTTCACCAATTCTTACAAACGGAATTTATATGATGCTACCTTTCTTATTCAAAACTCTACCATACCATATACTTAAAATTAAATTAATTGACAGGTTACTGAAACTTTGCAGGGTGTTATTTTATTAGATGAGACCGGGTACAAAAGTAAGGGCAGGTCGAAAGTAACAAATGCTCTGTAGGTTTATCCTAGTGTCAAAACTCCGCTTCGCTGCCGTCAGGTGATAGCCGCCCCCCCCCCCCACTTGCATTTAGTCACCATTATTTTGTCACCGGAAATTGGCAAACTCCGTAAGATTATAAAATAACTTAACGTTAAAGATTGTAAACTCGCGATAATTTGTCAACTGAATATTTGGAATAATTTTTTACGCATCCAAGTTTGATCGTCTAAAATATCTCGAAGTCATTCCTAGAAATTGTAGACTGATATAAAATGGCGACCAATCAGCACTCTGGTCTACAATTTATCTGTTTTGGTGTGAAAGTTAAATTACCTATAATATCTAAAAAAATACAAGGGCGCAGTTATAGAAGCTCGCGCAGGGCGCAGAAAAGGCTATTTACGGCTCTGTGTATGAGGTGGTATTTTGAGGACACACAGATTTGAGCGAACTTGTCCAAATAGTGCAAGCATTTGTCAGTTATCGCGTATCTCAACTTAGAACTATATCTAAGGAGTTCGAACAATTTGAGGAACAATACCAAAGTATGGACATTTGGGTAAGCCGCATAAAGTAGATACACAATGTGCCCGAAAATCATTGTAATCTACCTATAATATAATAATTAATAAAATACATAGTCCTCACATTCACGATCTATCATTTGAAAACCATTCAGCAATGCAATTCTGAGCGATTCTGCTAACAGCTCACCCCACCTTTAAAACTTAGGTGAAGTTAACATGAAGTGAGCTGTCAATACATACAAACAAGATGGAATGACAGTTCACTTCATGCTCGCTCCACCTAAGTTAAGACGGTGAGATGTTGACAGATGAGGAGTTGGCACGGTTTTAAGCAACCATATCCAGGGCGAAAAGTTGATAGCTGAGAAGATGAAAATATATCTGAAAAGTATCAGTTACGAGCACTGTGGTCAGGGGCACCCACTTTCCGAGTTCCTAAAAGCATATTGTAATATTTTGCAAAAGCTTCATTATCTCGTCAGATATGAATTAATTCACTATCAGGACATATAGGGTACAACCTAGATAGTTCTTTTTTAACTTTGCCCTACACTAGGAATTTCTAATGTATCGTGGGTGCGTTTATAAGCATATAAACTCACATATACAAACAGCCAGTCCCGGACAACTATCTGTAGGGTTTAAAATCTTTGTGCCGTGCGGGAATCGAACCCGTGACATGCAGCATAGCAGCCAATCGCGCAACCACTGCGCCAACCATTCTGTGCTGTTGCCCCCTCACTCCCCCCAATGACGCGAGGAGGCACCAGCCGGAGATTGCGGAAGTCGCATCCGTTCCCGCAATCCCCGGCGTAGGTGTGAGATGGAACACCGGGGTGGTTTTAGACAGTAAGAGTCTGACAGACCCCTCCGCCCACCAGGGTGGAGGTCATCCATGAGGATGTCCCAACGACATAAAAAATGGGGTTCAGTTGCCTCGATTGTAATTACACTAGTTCGGATGAATCACATGCCATTTTATTTTATTTATCTATCGGAAGACTCTGCAACTACCACTAAGTTGGCCGACTTGCATGTCTCTGTGCGATTGCATGTGTAGGCCCAGGTGCGATAAAAGTTTTTTCAGGATAAATGTCCTCTATCTCGGCGGGGCATCCATACTAAACGTAATTAAATGGATTAGGCAACTATCCCCTATGCGGGATGGATGTCCCAAAATTGAGAGATCCGAAAAAATCGCTAATACTCTGGAAATATCAAAGATATTGTTTTTTACTTTCAATCATTTGAAAATATCACTTATCAAGTACCCACCCGTTTCACGTATAAATTTGTTTACTTTTTATACTGAGAGATATAAGTAAAGTAAAAATAAAAAGTTCAATAAATGTGATTTGAAAAATTAAATAAATTTGGTCCCTAAGACGGTCGTCAGCACATAATGACGCATGACGCAAAGGGCAACATATCCATATATGTTTGAAGAATAGAGAGGGTATTCCACATTTAATGATTGAACGCAATTCACCATTACATCACCTGATGGCAAGCGATGATGTGGACGACGATGGAAGAAACTTGACTGCAACCTATTCACTCTTAGGTACTGTAGACCCCTGGTTATAGATATGAAGAATAACAGACTCCGGCAGGGAATTCCACTTCTTAAGTGTCCGCACAATGCAAGTACCGATTTCCAAAACTTTTTATATTATGGATGTATGTTGTGTGTGGGTGAGATGTCTTACCTAATTGGTGTAACGTGGCTCACGTTTTGCATTGACCTGTATGTGCTACTATGTATTTGTTTTTATGTTAGGTATGTATTATCTATACTTAATAATATTATAAAGAGGAAAGATTTGTATTTTTGTATGTAACGAATAAACTTAAAAACCGATTTGAAAAAATCTTTCAGCAATGGATAGCTAAATTATCAGCGAGTAACATAAGCTATATTTTATCTCCGTACTCCCACGGGAACGGGAACTACGCAGGTGAATGTTTTCGGGACTCTAAAAGTTTCGCCACCTGACAGCTTCCGCGACTCGTCGAGCTTCATTGACTCAGGACTTTTCTGGTATTTTAAATTCTAGCTTTCAGAAGTTGCCATGGTTTCACTACTCCCAAATAGTGTAGCAGCCGTAGCAGGCTTGGCTTACCTTGTATTACGTGTATCCCTAACTATCAATAAATCACTTGCATACCATCTTTTCTTTTCTTATGCTTATCCTGATAGGTATCAGGATAAGCAGCCGCAGCAGCAGCCGATCAAACAGGGTTTTTTGTTGATTCCTCAAGGTTAAATTATTATCAGCCATCTTCGTTCCGCGTTATTGCGTTCTAGATATATGCTTTAAGTTAATGCGTACAAGCCGTTTATCTATTCAAAATCAATAAGGAACACAATTACAAGATTTACAAACCCAATAAAAGTAGTTTCCTAATCCAATCTGGCTGTAAATTTTATG
The DNA here is from genome assembly GCA_002192655.3 of Mamestra configurata. Taxonomy (NCBI): domain Eukaryota; kingdom Metazoa; phylum Arthropoda; class Insecta; order Lepidoptera; family Noctuidae; genus Mamestra; species Mamestra configurata. The sequence continues at coordinate 138,322 of NDFZ01004859.1, forward strand.
AATAGTTAGTTAAAATCACAATCTCGAAAAGTTTGATAATTTTCTATTCCACTGTAAATGAATAGATAAACAACTATATAAAAGTTTACGAAAACCAAAAAGTATCACAGTCGTGTTAGAAGCAGGCAAAAGTAAGTACCTACAAAGACTTCTATTAAAAATTCTAAGTACTTTATAATCATTCTAACAAATATAACTATAATATATACTATACTAACTAAATATTCTAACAATTTTTTTGAATGAATTCAGGGTGTTACCACATCAATCGATGGATTGTTGGTGTGGATCAGTGATGATCATCAGTCAGTCACGGATTTGTCACGATTCCTTTAATCTTGTATGAAACGGAATGCTAACATTAAAACTGTTTCCAGATAAATCAAAATGAAATACTTCATCGCTATCGCCCTTTTCGCCGCCGTGGCTTCGGCCGCCATCAGGCCCACCCCTCTGAGCTCAGAGGCCGCCGAGATCCAGGAGATCATCGCCGCCATCCAGAGCCCCAGCACCGACCCCGCAACCGCCGCCGCCCTCGAGCAGATGCTCCTCGATGTCCTCGGAGTCAAGCCCGAGCCCGTCGCCGTTGGACCCGCCATCGTCAACCCCGTTGAGGGCATCTCTGTCGGACCCGCCATCATTCCCTTCCCCCTTCCCGACGGTGGTGCCGCCGCTGAGGAGCCCATTGTTCCCGGACCCGCTGTTATTGCCCCCGCCCCCGCTGCCAGCACTCCCCTGGTCCAGATCATCCTGAACATCAACCAGGCCGCCGCTGAGTCCAGCCCCATCTCCGTCGGACCCGCCATCGCCCCCGAGCACGTTGAGATCAAGCCTGACCCCGTCCACATTGTGGAGTCCGCCCCTGAGCCCGTGCAGGTCGTCGAAGTTGCCCCTGAGCCCGTCCAGGTCGTCGAGGTCGCCCCCGTCCCCGCTGAGCCCGTCCAAATCGGAGTCCCCGTCATCCCCGAGGCCGCCGTCGTTCTCCCCGAGGAGCTCAACTAAACTATAAATACTAGACGTAACAATAAACTTAAGAAGAATTACCTGACTTGTTGACATTCTGCTGCCAACATGAAACGCTTGTACAGAACACCTCTTGAGAGACTGAAATAAACGATTTTTATCAATTACGTTTTGCTTTGTTTTGAATATTATGACCTCGTTATATGTTAAGTGGGCGAAGTTGAGTTGTGGATGACGATGACGATGAATCCTAAAATAGAAATGGGATTTTAAGTTTGTCTGGACAGGCCTACACAAACCAGTATATTTTTAGGGTTCCGTACCTCAGTCGGCAAAAACGGAACCCTTATAGGATCACTTTGTTGTNCAGATCATCCTGAACATTAACCAGGCCGCCGCTGAGTCCAGCCCCATCTCCGTCGGACCCGCACTCGCCCCCGAGCACGTTGAGATCAAGCCTGAGCCCGTCCACATTGTGGAGTCCGCCCCTGAGCCCGTGCAGGTTGTCGAAGTCGCCCCTGAGCCCGTCCAGGTCGTCGAGGTAGCCCCCGTCCCCGCTGAGCCCGTCCAGATCGGAGTCCCCGTCATCCCCGAGGCCGCCGTCGTTCTCCCCGAGGAACTCAACTAAATAAAACACAGATAGTGATTTACATCTACATCTATACACCTTAACTACACATAACAGTACCTACATATTCTACAACAATGCAATAAAAGACAGTTACCTTATTAAGAAGATTTTTTATTATTTTTATATTGTGAATAGTGCTAATCCCGATTTGATTCATGACATCCAACTTTTACCCTGCGGTCTTAGGCGTTCTCTCTCAGCGAAATGTAAAATAACAGAGAGTCACAACGACACAAAATACCAAAGAGTAATCAGACATCTATTACTAATATTAGCTTCAGCTTTATTAAGCTGAAGCTGAGTTTGTTTATTTGTTCCATTTATGTGCGCATAACACGACATAATGTACTAGCTGATTTTTATTTTTCGTTTTCGGGGTTGGTCCCATTGTAAAAATTGTTCATAATGATGAGTACAATGACCCCTTATGAGGTATTGCGTTTATTCTGTTACACCTTGTATAAACATAAACGTGAACGGCTGGACTAATTTCGCTAATTAGTTTTTTTGTTGTGCTTTTTTGTTATTGTCAGGAGAAAGTTCTTATGAAAGAAATTAAAAAAAAAAAAACATCCCGGCCAAGGCGGGGCGGGCCACTGGTATAATATAGATATCAAATATCTATAATCATTTTATTAATTCGATAGTAACTCTGTCTGTCTGTCTGTTTGTTTGTTGCCTCTTCACGTCTTACGACCGGTTTCAATAACGTATCTACCTTTGACCAACTGTCAAATTAGCTGCCAACAGTAGCTGAAACGTCATGTTTGAAAGGCAAAAACTGCCGCTTTCTGAGGCCGGCCGCTAGTGGCTGAACGGATTTGGAAACATTTGGAATACAAATATTGGAGTTACACAGGTTTGTGACTCCCGTCGGGAATCCAAACTAGGATACCCTGTGCTATGGACTCCTGGCCCCCCTTGCCAAGATTTACAATAATTGTAGACCGTAGGACATGTAAGACTATTGTAAGAAAATAATAACAAGAAAAGGTACTAATAAAATAACATCTGCCAAACTGCAAAGCAGTTTGTCGGCAGTAGGCTCTCCTGGATTTCGCACGGGTTCTAACTAACAATACAAATTTTCAAGCATAATCTAATCATAATCTAAATCGGCAAAATGAAACCAAGGCTAAGTGATACTAAGGCTAAATTAGCAACAACTTCGTACGTGGATACAGAGTCATTGCACACACAACCACAGCTTACATGTACCATACAACACACATAATACAAACAAAATACAACTATGGACATGTAGCGACATCAATGCCGCCACATGAAAAACTAAGAGCGAAATTTGTACGGCAACAAAAAAAGAACCGCAACGCCATCTACGACGAACTAACTACGAAATCCTGCATCGCGCAAGGAAAGTTCTCCGTGCGATTTGAACATATGTCCGAATATCAACTATCGGGCTACCGTTCCAACATACAGAACGGCCCCTTAGTTCGGAGCGTGACCGGCTCGATCTGGAAGCGTGACGGACGGGGGTCAGCATCCTCAGCAGGCGCGCCTTAAAGTCGTCGCCTACGTCGCTGGTCGTCTCTCGCCGGGCCTCCTCCGGGCAACCGGAGGTCTCACCTGGCGGGGACTGACCGCCGTAGGCACGTGAAGATGCGGCACTGCGAGGCGGTGCCGCGGCGCTCCTGCTGAAACACAA
>NDFZ01004859.1:159805-189700 GCA_002192655.3 Mamestra configurata
TCCGCAATCCCCGGCTGGTGCCGGCCCGCCTCTGCGGGCCACCTCGCGTCGGCGAGGGGAGTGAGGTGTTTAACTCCCCTCGCTACGTCAAAGAGGGGCGCACGGGAACACCACGCGCCGCCACCTCGGGTCCGGATGAATGGGGGGCGACGGACATCCCCAAGTCCGCCGCCCCTGGACCCAGTTAGGGGGGCCGGAAGAGGGCAGCGTATGCCCTCCTCCGACGCCCGATGCGCCTGCTGCGGGCAGGGAGAGCGGTTGTGATCTCCCTCTCCCTTTCCGCAGCCTCCTTCTGCGCGATAACTGTCTCGCAGAAGGAGACCACCGCGTCCCAGGACTCCTCACCGCCGACCATAGCATGGACTACGGCCGGCAGCGAGAGGTCACCGCCTACAACAGAGATGAGGGCACGGCGCGGCTCCTCCCAAGCTGCACACTCTGCAAGCGTATGCCGTGCCGTGTCCTCCCGACAGTCGACGCAGTTCCCGACAGTCGACGCAGTACGACATTAAACACCTGCCCCAACTAGTTTAAAATAACCAAAAAATTTGATGTGTTATGTTGAACCTAGAAAATGAATATCATTTAACGAACTCGTATGCAACAAACAGAACAGTGATTTTCTAATTGTCAAATTATAAACGAATTGATAGTTACTTCTTCTTCTTAAATTGAACGAACTGATTGTTACTGACAATAACTAATGAAGAGATGACGGAAGGATATGCACATGAGGAGTTTAAACAAACAAAAATGATTTGCTAAACTTTCTACCATGATATGTATCTAAGGGAAATCGGTCTACGAATGATAATGTTATTATCTTTTTTACAATCAACTAATCACAAGTAATAAATTAAACTATGGGTAAAGGCCATTTGAGTTTACAAAATCCTAAACTTCGATAATAACTAATCTCTAAATAAGATACACAGATAAAATCCAATATAAATAGTACACCAACACTAAAACAGGCAAGTCGTCTTCGATACGCGTCTTATAAAGTAAGTACTGTGATGAATCATAATTTGTGTTCACTACATTAGATTTAAATAATAGGAAAATAAAACAATCTTGTCGTAATTCATCCCTTGACAGCCAAAACTCATCACTCTTTTTTAAATTTGCAGATACTGTCAAAATGAAATTCTTCGTCGCCATCACCCTTATCGCCGCCGTGGCTTCGGCCGCCGTCTCCAGGCCTTTGAGATCTGAGATCGCCGAGATCCAAGAGATCATCGCCGCCATCCAGAGCCCCAGCACCGACCCAGCCACCGCCGCCGCCCTCGAACAGATGCTCCTTGACGTCCTCGGTGTCAAGCCCGAACCCGTCGCCGTTGGACCCGCCATCATAAACCCCATTGAGGGCATCTCTGTCGGACCCGCCATCGTTGACTCCTTCGAGCCCATCGCTATCGGACCCGCTATCGTCGGAGGCACTGAAGGCATCGCTGTCGGACCCGCCATCGTCAACCCCGTTGAGGATATCTCTGTTGGACCCGCCATCATTCCCTTCCCCGTACCCGAGGGTGCCCTCGAGCAGGAGCCCATCTCCGTCGGACCCGCTGTTATTGCCCCCGCCCCCGCGGCCAGCACTCCCCTGGTCCAGATCATCCTGAACATCAACCAGGCCGCCGCTGAGTCCAGCCCCATCTCCGTCGGACCCGCACTCGCCCCCGAGCACGTTGAGATCAAGCCTGAGCCCGTCCACATTGTGGACTCCGCCCCTGAGCCCGTGCAGGTTGTCGAGGTTGCCCCCGTCCCCGCTGAGCCCGTCCAGATCGGAGTCCCCGTCATCCCCGAGGCCGCCGTCGTCCTCCCCGAGGAACTCAACTAAGAAGTAAAGTGTTTGGAGTTATTCTCATGCTTAATTACTGTATCTAGAAAATGTTCTTACGTGTGATACAATAAAAGAGATTGCGAATAATTATATTTTTTCTTTTTGACTTTCTTTTGCTTGCTCTGTGACAAAAAAGAAAGACATGGCATGACGTGAAAAATATTGTATAGTCTCCATAATATTTATCCAGGTGCAGATTTCGTTCTGCCACAATAAATTGCAGTTAAGGGACAACTGCCTTGTATCCAACCATAAAACAAATAATAGCCTTATGATCTAACCTAACCCAGTTTGTACTTAACGGGCCTCTGCATGTTGGCTTCAGCCTCTCGCAATACCCGCCAGTCACCACTTCCTGTCTGTTGCTGTCACTTGATTTAAGAGTTATGCCCCTAGCTGAGGAAGAGTGCAACCTGTGCAACCACAGTAGTCCTTCATCGTGAGCGGTCTGGAGCTTCACGCTTTACCTCGCTCGACATTATACCGAAGCTCGTCACTGCTTTAAAAGATGACGGCTTCCGAATACCTATTCGGAAGCCGTCATCTTTTAAAGCAGTGTGTGTGTGTATGTTACTGGATAATCTAATAAGTCCGTCGGATAGATTTCCAAAAAATATAAAAAACGTGTTTTTTTCTTTTTTACATTAACAATAAATCAGTCAATTGCGAGTCGGCCTCTCACACAATGGGGACCGTATCATAAACCAAAAAAACTCGTGTCTTTTATGGGAGCCCCCTTTAATTTTTAATAAAATTTTATTTTTATATATCATTTGTTTGTTATAGCGGCAATAGAAATACACACTCTATGTAATTTTCAAATGTCTAGGTAGCTCTTACGGTCCTTGAGATACAACCCGTCAACAGACGGACGGACGGCGAGCCGGAGGCTTAGTAATAGGGTTCCATTGGTTACCCTTCCGGTACGTAACCCTCACTTTTAATTTACGTGAAAAAAGAAAAAATACGTGTCCAATATTTTTTGGAAACCTATCTACCCTACCCTACCTAATCTGTCAAACATTTTGTTTTTTTTTACACATTTAGATGCATAACAATCTAAATAAAACATAATCTACTAAGTAAGTTAAATAGTCTTACATATAAGTTCTTCCAAACAAATAAAAGCACAAAGCGCTAATATTAGATAGACTAGCTTTTATCTACGACTTTGTGCCAATTATCAATCAAAATCATTTTCAAAGTCATTTATGTAATCCAACAGGTTTTATAATAATTCGGTAAATACATTCCGAGGTTTTTACACTAGGTGCCATCTAGGTGCTAAAGACACTGCACTATATTTTTAGATATTTTTGTTTGTCTGTGTTTATTTATAGAATTATAAATAAAGCATCTTTGAGAATAGCTAAGCCAGATTTTCATTGCAAATGAAAATGGTGCCCGTTACAGCAGCAAATGGCACGGTCTGATATGAACGTTTGAACGCCAATCATTTTGTTCACGTTAGTCTATTACATGTTAGTAAAATGATTCCTACCGCCATAATCAAGAGATCGTAAGAAACAAATTGATATGCCTGACCTCGGAAGAACTCAATTGAACTTCTTTTTACACTAGTGGGTATAATTTAAATAATTAATTTACATTCCAATGATGTATACAGAATTGAATGATTTGATAATTTTCTTTATTATTGCTTTTAATTATTATTCTTTGTATGTATAAATTCTAATTTCAATAAGTTATAATATATATTATATATGTTATGTAAGCCGTTTATAGTGGTGTTAACCTGTAATTAATTGTTGCACTTGAATATGTTACTCTAGTTATAAAATCAGAAATGTATATAGTGTAAACAATTGCTGGTTAACCTAAATAAATAAATAGTATAAGTCCAGTCAAATTAGGCTTTCACCTCGGAATGACAGATAATAAGCCGGAAATTCGTACACACCTTCATTTTGGCGTTCTAAATGTTGTGTCAAGCAAAAGTCTCATAAAATCTAGTGTCTACGTGATAAGTTATTGAAGGTCGTCACAAAAATCGGTTTTTCGCGATTATCTCGGTTTCTTTAGCTTCAATTATGTTGACACTTATGATCAACATTGTAGAATGTAAAATTTGCAACATTTTTTCATGCGCTCAACCGTTTTTGAGATCTAGAGGGGAGTGCTGCGCTCTCATTCATACTGGGTATAATAGGTATATGGTCAACCGTGAATCTCGGTGAATAATACCTTGTAATATTTTACCTACCTAGTAATATTTTAACTTTAAAAAGTTAAGAAATCGTTAAAATATATCTAACAATGAATAATTTCTACTATTTATTTATTTTACTATTTATAAATAATAAAAATAAATCGTTTATTCTGGACCAAACAATTTTTACTTTATAAACACCCACCAAACTACACACACACAAAAAGTAAGTAGCAGATATAACATTATAATTATTAGTACAAAGGTACTGCTTATTTCTAAAGAAATTTCTTCCAGCAGACCTGCTAAAGGAGAAATCAAAAAGAAATGTAGACAATAGTGTGCAAGAAAGAACAAGAAAAAGGATATGTGAAGCCTTAAACTAAAGTATCAAATAAACCTACATAAATATTGTTATGTCAATACTAGTGGTCCCGACAGACGCTGTCCTGTCCGAACGTTTGCTTTGTGTCTGACGAAAAATTATAGAAATCGATTGCAGCGCCACCTACCGGGTCCAATTGTGAATCTAAACCATTATCAAATCCCCTTGAACTCTCACAAAAAATTTCATCCACATCGGTCCAGCCGTTTAGGAGGAGTTCACTGTCAACACACGTACAGAAGAATTATACATTAAAGAAGATATACAATACATATAATTTCACAGTAGAGAGGAAAGATAGTGCTCTTTAAGACGAGTTTTGAAAAGAGAAATGGATTTCAAATCTCGAATGCTAGGCGGAAGTGAGTTCCACAGTCTTACTGCATGGACAGAGAAAGAGTAGGAATAGTAGCTAGTTTTATGTGGATGGGTTTTAAGGAGAGATCTAAGGTGTGATCTGCAGGGTGCGTTATTAGGGCGAGCGTAAGTAAATCGCTATCGCAGGTAGGAGGGGTAAGACGGGTTATATAAGATGTTAAAAAGGAGACATAAAATCCGAGTGTTCCTACGAAGACGGATCGGGAGCCTCTTGAGTTCCTTGCGAAGGTGAGAGACATGGTCATACTTACGTAGACCAAAGACGAACCGGATGCATAAGTTTTGCAGGCGCTCAAGCTTGTTTAATAGCTCCTCATTGAATGTGAACATTTTAAAATTAGTGGAATTGGCCTCCAGATCTTTGGCAGTTTCGGCATAGTCAATACGGACTATTGTAATCAATAGTAGAAATTATTAATACATTGTATTTAATGATATTTCACATCACTCATATCAGCCAATTGCCGTCCACTGCTGAACGTAAGCCTCACCCAAAGATCGCCAACCCGGTTTTGAGCGGTCCGCATCCATCCGCTGCTAGCCACCTTCTTCAAATCATCGATCCATCGTGCCGCAGGGCGTCCCACACTACGTTTGCCCATACGCGGCTCCACTCTACAACATGTCTGCTCCATCGACCGTCTGTCCGTCTACAGAAATGGCCGGCCCATTTCCACTTCAGCATGCTCATTGTACGCGCAATGTCGGTGACTTCAGTTCTCTGGCAAATGACTTCGTTGCGAATTCTATCCACCAGAGAAATCCCGAGCATTGCTCTCTCCATTGCACGCTGAGCAACCTTGAATTTGTGGACCAGGCCTATGGTGAGTGTCCACGTTTCGGCTCCGTAAGTCATTGCGGGAAGGACGCACTGGTTCAAGACCCTGGTCTGAAAGGATTGTGGGAAATCTAACAAATTGATTTAATAATATTTACCTTCTTTGTGTGGAGAAATAAGTATTGCAAACGGTATGATACTTTGATTCAACATTCCCAAGGAATCCTTTCTTTCATCTGCTTTTTCGATATTGTCTTTTAATTCGTTTGCTGTCGTTCGTAATTTCTTGAATGTCATCAAAAGAACAGGAGAACAAAATAATTCATTGGGAGAGTTAGTCAAAGATCATGCAGATAATTTATAAGTATGAATTGATCGCAGTTGAAGCAAAGTACCATACCGTTAGCTATACTAATTTCTTTACACATCATCATCTGCCTAGCCATTGCCGAACTATATTGGATTAACCGGATTCAGCTGAATACCAGTATTTTACATGGAGCGGCTGCCTACCAGACCTTCACAACCCATTGACTGGGGAACACGGTAGTTCTTGGCAAGACTGCAGTCAGATTTACTGGCTTCTGACAATCCGTAACGACCATAACCATATTTTATGCTTATTTGACTGGACTATATGACTTGTACAAGGCATGCATACTGTCAATACTGTATACTTACTCAAAACCAATTTATCTTTATCAAACTCTTAAATGCTTAAAATCGCCTAATTTGTAAAAACAGTTATGTAAGAGCAAACCGAACTGCATTTATCAGGTATTCTTAAAAAGGACTAAAAAATAATAATTGATAAGATTCATTGATTCAACGAGTGCCATTTTTATGAATGAGTCATTTTAGATTAGCAGCCTGATAATCGTAGATTATCTCAGGATGAGAGAATTAGTAAAGGTACAGATATTTTGTTTATTATCTTAAGATAAGTCACTTTAACATCAAACTTAATTCACTAGATAACCATTTTAATGGATATCTAGTCTATCTGGACACATATTTAATTATTTACATACTATCAGAACGATTTTCTGTAGGTACAGGAAGAATATTGTAGAAATGTAGACTATTCATCCGCTGGCAAAAAAAAAATGTCCTGACATCGGCCTAATTGTTAATCATCGTTCATAAACTGTTTCATCGAAAACAGGTTGACACGAATAATAGAGCAGAAAAAACCAGTTCCGAGAAGTAGTGATGGCAGAATGGAGAGAAAAATTGATGCGACCTCGGGCTCGCCTCAGGACCATCGAAAACCTCCAACCTGTAATCGTAGAATGGGTAGAGTGGCGCCAGGTAGTTCTGACCTTCCGGCTGTCACAGGTACTTTCGGGGCACGGCTGCTTCGGAAAGTACCTGTGTCAAATTGCCGACAGAAAACCGACTTCCAGCTGCCATCACTGCGACTGCAGCGAGGACACGGCACAGCACACCATTGAGCTGTGTCCAGCCTGGGTTGAGCAGCGCAACGCCCTGGTTGCTGAATTAGGGGGTGATTTCTCGCTTCTGACCATAATCAATCAAAAAAATGTATGGTCAAAAGCGAGAGCTCATGGGAAGCAGCGGCGAAAGAGGCTGTGAAAAGGGAGAAGGAGAAAGTCTGTCGTCCAAGCACGCAGGCCCGAGTTGCTGTAGCGTGGTGTTTCCACGTGCCTCTCACAAATTATGAAAGGGTCAGGAGAAGCTCACTCCTTCCCTTACCCGAGATGGGTTTTGTAAGCGCAAACTGTCACTGCCGGGGTGATTGTGGAGAATGCGAACGTGTCCCCGCACCCCAGCCAAAAGTGATGAGGAGAACCACCGCGCGTATGGTTTTAGTCAGTAGGAGTCTAACAGACCCCTCCGTCTGCACGATGACGCAGGACATCCATGAGGATTTCCACACGTAAAAAAAGGGCTACTTTAAAACGCTTACGGAGGAGTCCAGTTCATACCGCCATCTCAGACTGGGGATGTTTGGGATCCATTGGGTTGTAAATTTTGCCTATTGTTTCTCCTATATTGGACATCTGACGAGAAACTAATCTATTTGTACTTACTTCGCCCCGGTCATCCGCCAATCTATGTTTTCAAAACTCAAAAGCATTCATTCAGCTAAACTATTTTAAAGGTAACCGCATGATCCAACACATGCGCCACCATCATCGAGACATTTGATTAAGCGGGTTTTGATCCACACGACCTTTTAATCTTAAATACTAGAATTGAGGCTTTGAAGACCCTTGCCCAAACCATTGAAAAACAAGCATACTACTCGAATGACGTAACAAATGCACTTGAAATTTAAAACAGTAGTTCTTTCATCATTACAAATCTATCAAAAATTGCGAAATTAAAAGCACGACGCACCACCAAATTGTTATCATAATACAATACACCGATAACTGAAGATAAACACACAGTTAATTTATTACCCTGTAATTTGCCGTCGCGATTAGCTCAGGTTAATTCGTCAGGTATTAGACGGGCTCATAAACCAATAAATTCAGATTAAAATTTTGTCTACCGTGACGTCACGTCTGCAAAAACGTGATCGTAATCTTTTCCTTTGTGAATTTTTAGGTGTATATATTATTATGAACAATTTCGTATCAACGTTCAAAGGATTTTGCCACACCCTGGGGCAGAATTGATCTGTATATCTGCCGCAATTAAGAAGTCTAGAGCAGTAAATAGAAATTAGAACAAGAATATTGTAACTTGACCGTATCGGTCTCTTAAATAAAACAACACGTTTTAGCCACTAGTTATTTTTTCCATGTCCTGCCAAGGAATATTGAAATAGACACAGAATAAAATTAACAGAGAGACGATATAATAAACGTGACATGCCCCTGAAAAATTCACGACTCCCGAATATACGAGAATTAAATGAAACATTGGCAAGTTATTCTACCAGAGTACCAGATATGTAAAATGTTGAGCCAGGTATTTGAGCCAGGCATATGATGCGGAGGAGTGACAAAAATATCTTGTCTCTAGTAAAAATCGATGAAATGTGTGAAAAATTATATTATCAGAAAGGAGGTGACTGAGATAATGGACAATATTGATTTAATAATGGAAGAAGACATGACGCATCGTCACCAAGAATGTTGATTGTTGAGCCACTAACTCAAGGAATGGAAAGTGCACGCAGCTTAGCCGCTGAGGTAACCGATAGTAAATAGAATGGGAATTGTTTGCCCTGTAATAGGTTTCTGGTAAATAACGTTATTGGCAAAAAAGCAGGCATCAGGTATAACAAATACATCTTTGATGCAAAAATACAAACAGAAATAAATCTGCTATTCCGTTCATTTTTGCTAGCATAACTCGGCAAACTGTAGGGAACAGCGGTTTTTTTTTTCTTAGAGGAGGAAGGGGAACATAACGATTCATGGTTCTCTCTCTCTTGATCTTGATGATAGTAAGAGAACACCAAATAAACGACGGATGAAGGTTAGCTGTGCATGTGAAAAATAGATAAACTGAGATGAGGGCTGATGAAGAATGGAAAAAAGAGGAAGATGAAAATTTTATGAAAAAAAAACATTGCACAATGATATCATAATGATATTTAAATTTTTTATCAGTCTATGAGTTTACGCATTATGCTTTATTGCTTTTGTATTTTTCATCAATCATTCATGTTTACAGTGCATTTATTGCACTAATATCTGTTTCCTGTGGAGCATTGTCCCTTGATAATGGAATTGTATAAAATGGTCAAAATTCGATCAAGTCAGTGTATTTGTTGTCTGAACAAGAAAACAAACAGGTGCGTAAATATATATTTTTCTGTATCCTAAAATTATTTTGAGGTTTTAAAACATATTGATTAATTTGCAGAGCACTTTGCGCTTCTGCAATCTTCAGTATATTGATTGATTGATAGTTATAATACTGAGCTGAATCTGGTAGCTTAGCAATGACATCTTACATCTTAATTCCAACCATAGATTTTTTGCCCACAGAAACCATGAAATTCCTACTACTCGCCGCCCTGGTGGCCGTGGCTACTGCCGCCCCTGGCCTGGTCCAGCCTGGCCCAGCCGGACCCGCTCCTGCTCCCAACCCTGAGGATGCTTTCGTTCCCATCGCCATCGGCCCCGCCATCATCGACTCCTTCGAGCCCGTTGCCATTGGACCCGCCATCGTTGAAGGCTTCGAGCCCATTGCCATTGGACCCGCCATCGTCAACCCCGTTGAGGGCATCTCTGTTGGACCCGCCATAGTCGACAAACCCGTGCCTGCTGTTTCCTCTAGTCCTCTCGTGCAAATCATCGTCAACGTCAACGTTGCTGCCAGCGCTATCGACAGTGCACCCGGCAGTGCACCCGTCAGGCCCGAACCAATCCCTAGTGAGCCCATTCAGGTGGTTGAAGAAGCCCCCGAGCCCGTCCAGGTGGTTGAGGTCGCTCCCGTGCCCGTTGAGCCCGTCCAGATCGGCGTCCCCATTCTCCCTCTACCCGTCAACCTCCCCGAAGAACTGAACTAAACGAAGAACCTTCACCTGTAAACAACAACAACGAAATTGCAGCTTTCGAGCAGGTTAGGAGAAATTTGTACATATTTTGATTAGGCCAAGAAGCACACAAAATTATACTAGCTTTTATAGATTATATTGTAAGAAAGCTAGTACAATGTTATATGCTTCACAAAAGCGAACTCTATTAATACAATGGAATAAAGGATATTTTCAAGAACAGTTTTGAATGTTTGATTTATTTTCTATAGCTGTTATGTGGGATTGCTGTAGTGTTGAAATTAATCGTCTTCGCCTATTCCTATTATTTATGGTAACTCTTCATTCTTTTGATATCAAAAAAGATTTATTGTTTCGTCATATTTTATTACCTATTTTGTTTGCCGCTCTAATCTAAAAAGGTAAGAACAACTTAATATTCGTTAATCTTAATAACCAGTTGTAAAAGGTAAACAGATAGCGATAATTTGCAATTATTCATATTTACCTTGATATTTTGATCAGAAGCTACCTACTACCTAAACGTTTATGACTATGCAATTTTCATGACTATGCATTGATCGAACTTCAAATTGAAATATGGGAGCATCAAGAGGCCAAGGATGGTGATGGCCAGTAAGGACATAATATACGTGTAAAGGTTAAATCATAATAATATGCGTGAATGGGTGCCAAGTTCTGTAAATAATCCTGAAATAAGATAAGTAAAGGCACAGGCTCCCATTTACACATTTATGTTTTTGATAGAATATAATAATAATATCTTGGGATAACTCACACATGGTCATCCGATCCCAAACTAGGCAGAGCCTGTGCAACCAGACAACTGATAAACATACTTTATATTTCTAAACACATACATATCATAGACAAATTACACCCAGACACAGAACAAATGATAATGCTCATCACACAAAGATTTGTCCTGAGTAGGAATCGAACCCACGACCTCCGGTTTAGAAGTCAGGGTCACTAACCACTCGACCAACAGGCCAGTCAATATCATTAGTTTTTGTAAAGAAACTATTATTATTCATCTTTCAACACGTAACCCCGCGTTCCAGCTTCCAGAGCCCGTGTTGCACGCCCCGCGCACCCCGCATCGTGTGCCTATTTCGAAATTAAAGTAGCAAGATTAACATTAACACAAATGTTACAATTGTTCGCTATTATGTCCTATGTAGACCGCTTAGCCGGCGCTACCAGGAGCAGTTCATTTATTTATTTAACAATTTATGTACATCCACTTAATACAATAGATAAGAAGGAAACAGAAAAATAGGTACAAAGGTGATGCTTATTTCTAAAGAAATCTCTTCTAGCATACCAGCGAAAGGAGAGTCCAGTAAAAGAGATGCAGACATCGTGTGTAAAAGTTATACAGTTATACGTAGATAAAGTTAAAACAATACATTTTAAATATAAAATACAATATATAACTATAAATACATAGTACAAAATATTATAAAGATAAATAATAATACATACTTATATGCAACTCGGGTAGGAAAGATGGTATTCTTTCACTCTTCTTTTAAAAACTGCTAGAGTTTTGCAGTCCCTAATGTCAGGCGGCAGTGCATAAAGGGTAAAGGAGTAAAAGTCGGTAGAGTGGGGAGAGGATTTAAGGAGATTTCTAAGATGCGAGCTGCAAGGCGCATCAGAAGGACGGGAGTAGGAGAAACGTTCCGTTACGTTAAGGTTGGAAGGCGTTTTAGGGTTGTGAAGGAGAAGGAGGTTAAATAGCAAACACATGGAACACAATATCACTTTTGTGTTATTATCGGTTGTTTAAGTTTTTTTTTTTAGTTCTTTAAAAACGACCATTCATCATGGAACGTATTCTCCTGTAAAGAGGAAAGCAGAAGTTTTTGTAAAAAAATTACAAATTATCACGTAGGGTAAAATCTTAGAAATTCACATTTTTCCGATTTCTTCCTTTGTATAAACCACCAAAAATGACAAACTACGAAAGACTATGAAATATCTTGAGAGATTGTTAACTTTAGATAAGTTGTCAACTGAACATTTGGAACTGGAGGGTACCATTTATTCAATTTAATGTGATGACGATCTAGAAGCTTCCAACGATACCTCACTTGTCTAATTACGATAAGTGATTAAGGTGGAAGCGCCAGGGTAGCCCGCGAAATTTTCTTATGTTTTTTGCAATTTACAAGTTAGTGTCAGGCTGAATGTTGAACAAAATATGATTCGCGACCGAGCCCACCTTAGAACAGATGAACATACATACTCGTACATACATACCGGTCTTTTTATTTCGGGAGTATTTTTTCGACATTCACGCGGGCTTGGCCAAGGGCGACAGTAAGTAGTTTGCCTTTGTATACGCCTTATAGTTTACCTTGATACCAAATATCAAGTTTCTATGTCATCTGGAAGTGAGTTAGGTTTTTATCTATAAGTCAGTAAGTCAGTCATAGGTACATTTTTATGTTTTCAAACGTTAATATATCAATGACTGTGTGACCTACATTTATTAAATTTTGAATCCTACAAGCTTTAACAAATGCGCCAAACCACGTGTATTTTTTTTATCAAGTATGACACGAATGTTTCGAAATGTACAGTGATAGTAGGATCTTGGAAATTCCTTTCAATATAATTTATACAACTCTGTTTGCAGTGCATAGTTAACTTCTTAATGTTCTTGTGTTCAAGGAGACTTATGCTACACTGGTCACAAAGGCAACCAAAGTGTGTACGTACCATTAGTGATGAAAGAGAGATAATGAACGACGATCTGACTGCTTGACTGAGGCAGATCGCTATCTAACATTGCAACTGCGAACCACCGTTAATTGCATGTTTAATAAGAATATATTTGTTTAGTTTATTTTTAGGCACTATAATTGTATGGAAAATATTATTACTGTTGACTAAATGTACATTTTTGTAGACGTTTTTATTTGAATAAATTATTATTAAAATTATTATTGAGTATGAATATTAATGTGGGAGTATATGGTCCGACGGATTTGAAACATTGGACCATGTAGACCTTTTACCCTTGCAAGGCACTTGCCATCTTCGATCTGCCGTCTCTGCCGAATGCGCTTTACTGATACGACATTTCGTTGCCCAACCGTTAGGGACTTGATATTCGAAGCGCTACCTACGGGCGCACGGCCTGGGCGCTGTGACGAAAATGTATGATGTATGTCCGCGAGCCCGTGACGCTAAGTATATTTCGTTCTTTGACGTCATAAATTTATCTTGTCAGCGCCCTGGCCGCGCGCCCTGTCCGTTTTGTATATCAAGTCCCTTAGCGTCAGAGATCCTGAAAGTTCCCTGCCTGTTACTACCTCACTAACTGGCTGATCTTTGTCCACGCCCTAATCTATGCTAAGATCAGTACTGATGCGAGACATGATGAAGTCATTTCTGTCCTGATTTTTCCGCATTTTGTAACTTTCAAAGATATTTATTCATAAGGCGCTCCGAAAACCGCTAACACTTAAAGTATTGGCTTAAAATCATAGTCTAGTATCATCTTTTTTACAGGTAGGTACCATATTTAGGCCAATGTGTAAAAAATGATATTTTGCTTAATTTAATAGAAGTGACAAATTTTAATTAAGTGATATAATATTTATATGTGATGAACCTGGCCCATAACATACAAACGAATGATGATGAGTTTTACTGAGTTGCATCAACACTTTAACATAACTGAAATCAAGAGGGCATGTCCTACCTAAACCAATAATACTGAAAGGTGTCATAAATTAGCTAAACAATCAAGAACTTCTTCGTGCAAAGTAATATCTTCTAAGATTAACAAGTGTTTAAGTATTTTGATTTGATAACAATTTCATATAAAATGGCGTGAATTCTAATCGAAGAACATACTTTGTATTTTGCAAGTAAACTAAATACAAGTAAGTATGTTTTTATTTTAAACTATTAATTTTGATACTTCACTAGTGTTATTTTATTCCATATTTAGTGTCACAGGAGGACTACCCCTATATCGTAGGTAATGTGTTTATATATCGATTTACACAACTGATATTTTGTTTTCAGAAATGAAATTCCTACTGATTGTAGCTGCTGTCATCGCCGTGGCCGTCGCTGTGCCCACACAGCGCGGACTAGTGGTCCCCGGACCCGCCGGCCCCGCCCCTGCCCCCGAAGACTCCTTCGTGCCCATTGCCATCGGACCCGCCATCATCGACTCCTTCGAGCCCATCGCTGTCGGACCCGCCATCGTTGACTCCTTCGAGCCTATCGCTATCGGACCCGCTATCGTCGGAGGCACTGAGGGCATCGCTGTCGGACCCGCCATCGTCAACCCGGTTGAAGGCATCTCTGTTGGACCCGCCATCATTCCCTTTCCCGTGCCCGAGGGTGCCCTCGAGCAGGAGCCCATCTCCGTCGGACCCGCTGTTATTGCCCCCGCCCCCGCTGCCAGCACTCCCCTGGTCCAGATCATCCTGAACATCAACCAGGCCGCCGCTGAGTCCAGCCCCATCTCCGTCGGACCCGCCATCGCCCCCGAGCACGTTGAGATCAAGCCTGACCCCGTCNTGCCCTCGAGCAGGAGCCCATCTCCGTCGGACCCGCTGTTATTGCCCCCGCCCCCGCTGCCAGCACTCCCCTGGTCCAGATCATCCTGAACATCAACCAGGCCGCCGCTGAGTCCAGCCCCATCTCCGTCGGACCCGCCATCGCCCCCGAGCACGTTGAGATCAAGCCTGAGCCCGTCCAAATTGTGGAGTCCGCCCCTGAGCCCGTGCAGGTTGTTGAGGTCGCCCCCATCCCCGCTGAGCCCGTCCAGATCGCAGTCCCCATCATCCCGGAGGCCGCCGTCGTCCTCCCCGAGGAACTCAACTAAAATATAAATACTAGACGTAACAATAAACTTAAGAAGAATTCGCTGACTTGTTGACATTCTGCTGCCAACATGACACACCTGTACAATCTCTGATCGACTAAAATATACAAATTTAATCATCAAAATATTATGTTTTTGTTAATTTTATTTTCATATTTTCCCAATATCACAAGATAGTCGATCGTAAGATACTTTGTATTATTTGCCAGTAACTACAAATATAATAATGGACAGGGAGAGGGAGGCCAAAGAAAAAATGGATGGAGTGTGTTAGGAGTGATATGAAAGAAAGGAGTTAGTGATAGCGTGACGGCTGACAGGACAGAATGGAAGAAAAAAACGTGTTGCACCGACATAACATGGGATAAGGGCAGGAAGATGATGATGAACTACTGATATAATTGTTGATTATATGAATAATAGAATATATTTGGATTAGGTATGATGCCTCTACTGGCAAGTGACGTTAAAAGCGAAAACAAATGAACAAGCTATCTTTAATTGTAATTTTGAAATAGTATTTTCCTTCCCACCGTGGCTATATGTATATGAATTGAGGTTTAAAACTTAAAGCAACTTGAAACTTTTGAAATACATACAAGGAACTACCAAAAGTATTAATTTGAATACCTGACCTCTAAAATACATAAACTGGGTGATGGGGTCCATACCATGAAATAGGTGATAAAGAGCTCATTGTAACACTTTTTATACCGATATCTTGGGTTCGAAATATTTTAACTTTCTCTTATGTTCCTCCCTCGTTTCATATTGATTACAGTTAACGAGAACGTTGAAAATGTATTTGATAACACTAGCGATGCTGAAATCCTTAACATTTTGTTATAAATATCTAAGCGACTTAAATATTCCTTAACCATTATTAGAAACAAGAGCGGTCCTAGTACCATTCCTTGAGTGACACCGGGACGCTTTTGGTAAGGCTGGCATTCATAAACGCTCAATCCAACAAACTGCTGGCGATCGTGGAATCAGCGAGTAGCAGCAAAAATACCGTTAATAAAAAGCCAATATAATATAATTATTGATCCTATCAAACCCTTTCCAGAAGCCTCAGTATGTATAAAAATTTACCTGACCACGTGGTCAGGTTATGTGATGATGATGATGATTTAAGCGTCCAATTCTCACAACGATGCCGGTGTAATAGTTTTCATATAAAGCTCACTATAGTAAGAAGGTTGGAATTAACGGATCATTATGATCCGATGTTGCACTGTTCACATGATTAACGATACGTTTTCTACATGATGGTGGATAAAATGCTTTTTTTTTTCTATAATATAATATAATAAGAGTTTTAATATTTATTACAATCAGACACACATAATATAACTATATACTATCTTAAAACTATTTACATCTACTAAACCTAAGTATGTACATATACAAAAACAAAGTACACTCAGGCGTCAAAGTATTCCTCCGCATCGCTGTCATCCGGAAACGTGCCCAGAAGACTGGCAGCATTGCCACGTTGAATGGCAATGCTAATTCTTTGAGCAAAAAACGAGCCAGCCCTCTGGTCACGCAAAATGTCGATCAGTCGGCGAGATATGTCCTTGAAAAGAAGACGCGAATAAAATGTATTGATTGAGCATATTTCCGATATATTTAGCTGTTGATGATAAACTTACAATGAGGCTCTACCCTTCCACGGATTGTTTATTGAGACTTATGGGTGCATCGGCGTAACGTTTGAAATCGGCCAGTGGGGATGTTTCAGTTTTCAAGCATATAGAAGTCAAATATAGCGTTACGTTAACAAAGGTAGTGCAAAAGTATTTTTGAATGTTGTTGTTTTTGATTTAGTTGGAATTTTGTCAGGTCCTACAAATTATTTAGTTTCAGTTTGCCTGTTCCTGTAATGATATCTTAAGGAGTGAGGCAAAATATACTTTTTTTTAAGGATGGGAAATCATCGAATGACTACCCCCGCTTTGAAAGGTTCATTAGAAAACCAGCGTCAGACAGCATCAGTCTGTCTGACATATCGCTGAAATGGACCTTTTTTAGTGCAGCCGTCAGACACACACTTAGTTTTTGACATAACTACCTTATTCTTGTTATTTTTACCTTGCGTGTTTCATGTACCTGTGCTAAATAAATTTTGTTCTTTCTTTCTTTCTTTGGGTGAAGCGGAAGGGCCTGTCAGATTCTTACTGACTAAAACCCATCCGTGTTTCTTCTAAAGCCCTTTGCGTTCCAGAGCCGCTATGACTCTTTCGAACAAATTTCGCAACCCTGACAGGCTCTGGTCCTAACCTGACTAGTTACAATATACTTACCTACATAATAATAATTTTAACATAAATATCAGTGTTTTTTTTTCGGGAATCCAATGGAACACTTTTTTAGGCACAATGGACTTCATTGTACCTAAAAATGTGTTCCTTAGAACAACACTACCCCTAGAATACCTCTGTTTGAATTACTCACTACATTTTTCTTATTCATACAGCAAAAAGACAGGGAGTCAGTAAACTTGCTAATTATTCTTTGAGTTATCAACCGGATAGTTGTTATCTTAAATTTACTTTAACCAAACTAACTTAATGAGCTGGGTCAAATGTATTTTTTTTACCAATGCACCTAACAGTTGTTAAAAGTCTGCACTAATCAATAACAGCTCACTTCATAATCACGTGACATCTTGATTATATGGATTGACAGCTCACCTCGTGATCACTTCACTCAAGCCTTCACTTCGACATGTTTACAGAATCGACTGGCTGGTGACGAATCACTGCACAGGTCTACAATTCATCAATTTTGGTATGAAAATGTGACCCATAATGGTCTGTGCTGGTGTACGCCATGAATTACGAATGAAATGGACCTGCAGTTGCCCAATGTTGGTTTGGTTTTTCATCATCATCATCTTCCTGTCCTTATCCCATGTTACTTGGGGTCGGCGCAACACGTTTTTTTCTTCCATTCTGTCCTGTCAACCGTCACGCTATCACTAACTCCCTTTTCTTTCATATCACTTCTGATACAATCCATCCATCTTTTCTTTGGCCTCCTTCTCCCTGTCCATCCATCCACATTTAAATTCATAACTCTTCTCTTTTAGTTACGTGCATTTCATCCCACCTCTTCACCTCACATGACCATACCAAGATAAGCGGTTCCCTTTCAACTTTTCCGTTATTGGCACCACTTTTAAGCTATGGGTTTTTATGTTATTAAAAAAAAAAAAAAACTTTATTATAAGGCAACTAAGGCCCATATATAAAATAGACAAATGAAACATACAAAAAATAAACTAATACATATTAATCTCACTTCCACAAAATATAACTAATAAACTGAGACACACGAAGTGACGGCGTCGAGTTACGCTGTGGTGTCGCGTGGTTAGGTCATTGGGGTCGTTTTCATGGTTTTGGGGGTTGCTTAGAACTATAATGAGTTTGAAATGAAAATTCAATATGGCGCCGATGAGTGCCGGCAATTTGCATGATTTTTTTTGCCTAACCCATCATCAGCATTTTTACAACAACTGAAATCAGGACAAGTGGACTTGACTCTTTTCACTATCGGACCATAAGTCATGACCGATAGTACTGAAAGGAGTCATAAATTAGCTAAACAATCAAGAACTTCCTTGTAATTAATAATTTTGTAAGTAGAGCCGCCAATTATATCTTCAAAGATTAACAGAATTAAAAGTTTAAATAATTTGATTTGATAACAATTTCATATAAATTGGCATGAATTCCAATCGGAGAACATACTTTGTATTTTGCAAGTAAACTAAACACAAGTAAGTAAGGTTTTATTTTATACTATTTTATTTTGATACTTCACTTGTGTTATTGTATTCCATATTTATTGTTACAGGAAGACTAACCACCCCTATATCGTAGGTAATGTGTTTATATTTCGATTTACTCAATTGATATTTTGTTTTCAGAAATGAAATTCCTACTGACTGTAGCTGCCGTCATCGCCGTGGCCGTCGCTGTGCCCACACAGCGCGGACTAGTGGTCCCCGGACCCGCCGGCCCCGCCCCTGCCCCCGAAGACTCCTTCGTGCCCATTGCCATCGGACCCGCCATCATCGACTCCTTCGAGCCCATCGCTGTCGGACCCGCCATCGTTGACTCCTTCGAGCCCATCGCTATCGGACCCGCTATCGTCGGAGGCACTGAAGGCATCGCTGTCGGACCCGCCATCGTCAACCCCGTTGAGGATATCTCTGTTGGACCCGCCATCATTCCCTTCCCCGTACCCGAGGGTGCCCTCGAGCAGGAGCCCATCTCCGTCGGACCCGCTGTTATTGCCCCCGCCCCCGCGGCCAGCACTCCTCTGGTCCAGATCATCCTGAACATCAACCAGGCCGCTGGATCCAGCCCTATCTCTGTCGGACCCGCCATCGCCCCCGAGCACGTTGAGATCAAGCCTGAGCCCGTGCAGATTGTCGAGGTCGCCCCTGAGCCCGTGCAGATTGTTGAGGTCGCTCCCGTGCCCTCTCCCATCAGTCCTCCTATTGCCGTGAACCCCATCGGTGTTGTCGGCCCTGAGGCCGCTGAGCCCGTCCAGATCGGCGTCCCCGTCATCCCTGAAGCCGCCGTCGTCCTCCCCGAGGAACTCAACTAAACTGTAAATACTAGACGTAACATTAAACATAAGAAGAATTATCTGAATAACTTTGTTGACATCTGAAGCCAACTCATGAAACGCTTGTACACCCTCTGAGATACTAAAATACACGATTTTAAATATCAATTATGGTTTGTTCTATTTCCTTCTAATGTTATTTGCAAACAAGTTAAAATATTTACATTTACCAAGTGATTATATCATTAATCATAAAACAAAAACGAGTAAACCTGAATCAGTTCAAATATTATATAACTTAGACGTACCCAATGTTGACATGCCCAGCAGAATGATGAATCCAGAAATGAAAATGGGCATGAGGTTTTAACACTGAAAGGTGTTCCATTCATATCAGTGTGGATCTTTCCTAAAAGACCTTTTTAAACATAGACTGCATTGTACTCCACACGAGTGCAATGTGGTTGGCAACACAATGCAAATTATTTAAACTTTTAATTCTGTTAATCTTTGAAGATCTTTGTGGCTAAACTTACAAATGATAAATTACAAGGAAGTTCTTGATTATTTAGCTAATTTATGACTCTTTCAGTAACATCGGTCATGCATGACTTATGTTCCGATAATGAAAAGATCCAAGTCCACGTCTTGTCCTGTTGATTTCAGTTGTTGTGATGTCAATCAATCTTACTTGGATAATGCCTGTACCATAAATGAGACTGAATTCTGGCTTTGTTTCTTTTCAGAGTAGTGGAAAAAAGAACTGTTTTTTTTTTTTGTTTGACACATACATTTTTTTTTACAACGGTTTTATAGAATCTGAACGCCAAGATGAGCCAAAGGAGCTTACTTTTTAACCCAGATTTAGGTTTTTTAGAATAAGGCCTTCTACAGTTATGGGGATCGACTCCAGATCTGATATTTTTTTAACATCGAAAGCATTATGAGCTTGTGACTTGGCAACCAATTTACATTAAATGATTTGGTGTTGAATGTTTCCATTTAGACCTGGCAATGTCAGTCTGAATACTGGTAAGGACTAGAATATGCTCAGCAACATTGTGACGAAAGATTATAGACTTCACCACAACGCGGCAACGTCAAATAATCTTTGGGTGTGAATATGAGATTGACGCTGAATTTAAAGTTTTTTTTTTCAAAAGCTTTTTCGGGGTTACGCGTGACTTGTATCCCGCTTATGGAACCGAGGAACCGAGGGGTTTTACTCGGTAGGACTGTAGGAGACCGACATAACAGTCCGTTTTCCCCAGAAGAAGTGTATCTGTCACTGAATAATTGCAAACTCCGTAAGACTGTAAAATATCTTTAAATGATCAACTGAACATTTCTGCCACGATGATACGATTCAAAATCGTGTCTTCTAAAATCTCTGCTTGTCGTTTCGAGAAATTGTGGACCGACATAAACCAGCAACCAATCAGCATACAATTTATACGTTTTGTTGTGACAGTATAATTGGAAACTTGGTCCCTCATTGGTCTGTGTTGATGTGAGTTCACATGTACGCCTTACTTACGAATTAAATAAACCTCCCTTTGTCCGATGTTGTTTCGATAATAGAATAAATGATTTTGATTCGTATCACGTTGATTTTTCAAGAAAAAATTTGCCAAGTTTTTTGGGATCGGAAATTAATAATAATTGATTAAATATAAAAGGCAAGAGACGATGTTAAATTCCTTTTGAATGAAGAATAAACATTTCATTTCAAGAAGCATTTCCCTGATTTATTGCTTCAAATGTTCTCAAGATTTGATTTGCGTATCAAATTTTAAGTTTTTACTGTCATGGGAAACAAAGAAAATAACATCCATCCGACGTCCGACCCTGATTTCGTCCTGAGTAATCAAGAATAATGCATTTCCCTGATTTAATCCTTCCACTGGTCTCAAGAGATTTCAACCTTTTAACTTTAATGCCCTTTTACTTGTTATTTTCTTCAATTGTAGCCGAAGACCTATCTTCGCACCAAATTTTAAGTTTCTAGCATGACTGGTAATGTCCCATAACTTTGGTGAGTCAGTGAGTCAGTAGGAAAATCTTCACTTTTTGGTTCCCTCTTCAGTACTTACTTCTTCCAGTAATCTTCAACTAGACAGTAGTAATAAATGGTCCAAGTTTTATCAAGTTATATATAGTTGGTCCAAGTTTTATCAAATTATATATAGTTGGTTCAAGTTTTATCAAATTAGTTATTACTTACAAGCTAAGTTATGAGGGGGGGGGGGGGNAATGTCCCATAACTTTGGTGAGTCAGTGAGTCAGTAGGAAAATCTTCACTTTTTGGTTCCCTCTTCAGTACTTACTTCTTCCAGTAATCTTCAACTAGACAGTAGTAATAAATGGTCCAAGTTTTATCAAGTTATATATAGTTGGTCCAAGTTTTATCAAATTATATATAGTTGGTTCAAGTTTTATCAAATTAGTTATTACTTACAAGCTAAGTTATGGGGGGGGGGGGGGGTTAAATCAGCTCGAAATGTTTCTGCGTGGTGCGTTAGGCCGGAAGTTGGCCTGGCGCACTGCTGTGCGCCTAGATGTTCAGTTGACAATTTATTGAGGGTTTATAATAATTGAAGATATTTTACAATCTTGCGGAGTTTGCAGTTATCCGGTGACATATCCATAAGGATTATTAAAATGACCGCTGAGTATTTTGCTCTGGTTCTAAGTTTATTAAAAACGCAGTTTGGGCAATTCAAAGTAAACGGCTTCACTTTGACTGCATTTGCATAACGCATGTACATAATTATATCTAAGTCGGTTTAAGCAAACATTTTACACGTCAAACAGAGTTATAGTCGAGGTTATAGGTCGGTGTTTTCCTATCGACCTTCTCTGAGAAGAAACTTGGTCAAAGGGCACCGTCCCCACCATCTTGTTTGTAGTCCATACAGTATCTTGGTGAAAATGAGGACTATGCAGATAACCCCAGCGTCTGAAATGGTCTTTGAAGAAAATAAAAACCGAACAAGTGCGAGTTAGACTCGCGCACCGAGGGTTCCGATCGAGTCTTGATTTATTTCGAGTATACATTACCTACGGATATATCAATGTACGTCACGGTCATTTCTTCAACCAAAAATATTAGTCTGTATTAGCATTTTTTTTTTGTTTTTGCATATTATTAAAGAACAAATTCCTTATTTTCGGACTTTTTCCTGTACTTACACTGTAAAATCTATCTTCTTGGCAAATTTCAGGACTGTGGGTCAACGGGAAGTAACCTATAGGTTTTGATTCCCTTGCGAGCATCAAATAATGCGCCATAAACGGAGCTTAAACGGCCTTATCTTTAGATTGCGTTGACTTAGAAGTTTGGTTTTCACTGCTCCAAGAGGTAGCTGTTTTGAATACTTGGCAGTTAATTTCAGCTTGATTCCTTTACGCGTTCCTGAGAAAAAAGGTCTTGACAGACAGACAGACGTACAACAAAGTGATCCTATAAGGGTTCCGTTTTTGCCGACTGAGGTACGGAACCCTAAAAATATACTGGTTTGTGTAGGCCTGTCCAGACAAACTTAAAATCCCATTTCTATTTTAGGATTCATCGTCATCGTCATCCACAACTCAACTTCGCCCACTTAACATATAACGAGGTCATAATATTCAAAACAAAGCAAAACGTAATTGATAAAAATCGTTTATTTCAGTCTCTCAAGAGGTGTTCTGTACAAGCGTTTCATGTTGGCAGCAGAATGTCAACAAGTCAGGTAATTCTTCTTAAGTTTATTGTTACGTCTAGTATTTATAGTTTAGTTGAGCTCCTCGGGGAGAACGACGGCGGCCTCGGGGATGACGGGGACTCCGATTTGGACGGGCTCAGCGGGGACGGGGGCGACCTCGACGACCTGGACGGGCTCAGGGGCAACTTCGACGACCTGCACGGGCTCAGGGGCGGACTCCACAATGTGGACGGGGTCAGGCTTGATCTCAACGTGCTCGGGGGCGATGGCGGGTCCGACGGAGATGGGGCTGGACTCAGCGGCGGCCTGGTTGATGTTCAGGATGATCTGGACCAGGGGAGTGCTGGCAGCGGGGGCGGGGGCAATAACAGCGGGTCCGACGGAGATGGGCTCCTGCTCGAGGGCACCCTCGGGCACGGGGAAGGGAATGATGGCGGGTCCAACTGAGATGCCCTCAACGGGGTTGACGATGGCGGGTCCGACAGCGATGCCTTCAGTGCCTCCGATGATAGCGGGTCCGATAGCGATGGGCTCGAAGGAGTCAACGATGGCGGGTCCGACAGCGATGGGCTCGAAGGAGTCGATGATGGCGGGTCCGATGGCAATGGGCACGAAGGAGTCTTCGGGGGCAGGGGCGGGGCCGGCGGGTCCGGGGACCACTAGTCCGCGCTGTGTGGGCACAGCGACGGCCACGGCGATGACGGCAGCTACAGTCAGTAGGAATTTCATTTCTGGCAACAAAATATACTTTAAGTTAATCGAGACATAAACACATTGCTATTGGTTCGTGTTCTTAGAATTCGGGTAAAAATATACAAAAACGAGAAGAGAAAGGTAAAATAAATTAATACTTACTTGTGTTTAGCTAATTTGCAAATAACAAAGTATATTCTTCGATTAGAAGTCACGTTCTTTTATATGAAATTGTTATCAAATCAAAATACTCAAACTTTGAAGTTTTGTTTATCTTAGTAGATAGTGCTGTAAGGAAGTTTTTGATTAGTTAGCTAATTTATGACTCTATTGAATATTATCGGTCATTAAGTACCTACCATGAATCAAAATATTGAACTTGTCTTTTTCAGTTCAGTTGTTGTGAAAATGTGATGCAATTAAAGCAACACTTGTAAATAAACATGAGTCTGTTTTGTATGAGGGACAAAGTTCATTTGATCGTTTCCCATAAGATATACTAATATTATAAAGAGGAAAGATTTGTATTTTTGTTAGTAACGATTAAACTTAAAAACTACTGGACCGATTTGGAAAAATCTTTCAGCAATGGATAGCTACATTATCAGCGACTAACATTGGCTATATTTTATCCCCGTACTCCCACGGGACCGGGAACTACGCAGGTGAAATCGCGTGACTTCCGCTAGTGTAACATATATGAAGAAAACATGAAGCACAAAAGCTTTCCTCTTGTTGCACTGACGGATGGCGAAGAAAAGAAGAAAAAAAGCCGGCTAAGTGCGAGTGGGTTCGCGCGTAAAGGGTAGAAAACCCTCTAATGAATCATGTTTTTAAACAAATTATTGTGCATTCATACACTTATTATAAGTTTTCCTGTAAACTGTTAGTATCTGTATTTTTTTTAGGCTCAGGAGTTTCGGAAGGCGGTTGAACCCCTTATCTCCGAAACCCCAGAGCTTTTCATCTGTTTCCTTTAATAACTTCAGAATTGATTATTTTAAAATGATGAAAATGATACGTGTGATGCAATTTATATGACACTCTCTCTCACCAAATTAGAAAAAAAATGTCTATTGAAACTTGTATTATTATTATTTTCTAATTTGGCTTCCCTAAGTGTCCTCAATTTCAAAAGTGTCCTCATAATCAAAAGTTTCCTCAAATTCCATCTTTTACGGGCAATAGCCATTCCAAACAGGAAAGTGATTGTTTTACTTGTTAATTCCAGAAGTGTTTACTTCAACTATCTTATTCTTTACACAAAAAATTTGTTACGCAATATAGACGAATGCTAGATAATCAATGTGTTATATTTTTATTATTTTAAAATATTTTGTTGTTTTGAGTGATTTCTCCACTTCCTCTGATTAACGACATGATGCGGTCCGTAATATTTCAAATAATACATGCTGCTCAAAAAAATATTCCCTTTTACAAAAACACCAGCGTGCTTTCAACAAATGTTAATTATAGAATAACCCAAAAGGTTTAAAAAATAATGATGACAGGGAACGCAGCTGCAGGATATTTTACATAATACTCTCTCAGATAGCTTATTTTCTGTACCAGAAGTCATTACTATTGTAGAGTTATGACTTTACTTAGGTATCTAAGTAACGAGGAATACGTGGAAGAATTTTAACAAATCGAAATAGTTTTTTGGCATAGGTGGTTTATAGGTAACTTCCAATGTTACACTAGTCGACATTTAGTCCAAGGTTTTTTTTTTTTGGGACAAGCCCGCGACATATTTCGAACTACTGCAACCCCTGAAAGCCAAAATCAACAGTGGCGACCACCAGAAAAAACGCCGAGTCAATGAAGCTCGACGTGTCCCGGAGGAGAGTCTTGGATCCCGAAATGTTTGCTGTCCAAGGTTGCTTGCATTTGTACAGAGATACTTCTAACTGTTTTCAAGCAAATTGCGGTTACTCTTTCGTTGAGATTTATAATCCGATCAAATACTTTGGTGACGTTAAGCCAGTAGTGAATTGATCCTATATATGCAAAAAAATAATGGACCAAGCACATTCCCTTGAGGTATTCCTGATTGGTTTTGACTTTAGGAAGAATATAATGTAAACTCTTAATTTTTCCACTTAAGCTTATTTATTCTTTTGTTCCAAAAGATAAATAACCATTAATTGAATTAATAGGCTGTTCCACTGATTTCGTGGCTTGTGCAATGTCAGAAATTTTTGGGTGACAAAGTCAAACTACACTGATTAAATACACAAAAGACTCTTGTGTGAATGGTTACGGGTATGCCAGGTTTTTTAATGCCATATCTGATAAAATAATTACATTCTAGGTCTTTTAATGTACTGAAATATGTTGGACATACAAGCGTTTCAAGGTGTTAGTAGAAAATCCAAATCTAAGTTCAAACAATTTTAAACTTTATATTGTCATGCGCAGTGGCTTGGTCGTAATGTTACACGTTTAGTTGAGTTCCTCGGGGAGGATGACGGCGGCTTCAGGGATGATGGGGACTGCGATCTGGACGGGTTCAGCGGGGACAGGAGCGACCTCGACGGGCTCAGGGGCGGAATCCACGATGATGACGGGGTCAGGCTTGATCTCAACGTGCTCGGGGGCGATGGCGGGTCCGACGGAGATGGGGCTGGACTCAGCGGCGGCCTGGTTGATGTTCAGGATGATCTGGACCAGGGGAGTGCTGGCAGCGGGGGCGGGGGCAATAACAGCGGGTCCGACGGAGATGGGCTCCTGCTCGAGGGCACCCTCGGGCACGGGGAAGGGAATGATGGCGGGTCCAACTGAGATGCCCTCAACGGGGTTGACGATGGCGGGTCCAACAGCAATACCCTCAACGGGGTTGATAATAGCGGGTCCAACAGCAATGCCTTCAACGGGGTTGATGATGGCGGGTCCAACAGCGACGGGCTCGAAGGAGTCGATGATAGCGGGTCCGATGGCAATGGGCACGAAGGAGTCTTCGGGGGCAGGGGCGGGGCCGGCGGGTCCGGGGACCACTAGTCCGCGCTGTGTGGGCACAGCGACGGCCACGGCGATGACGGCAGCAACAGACAACAAGAATTTCATTTCTGGAAATGAAAAATTGTTCGTATTTGGTTTTAGGTATTTAATGTTATTAAACAAAATAAAGCGCCATGTTAAAAACCATGGATTTTAATGAAATTTCAGAAAAATGTACTGAAATAGTAATTATAATTTACTTACTTATGCTGCTGGTTTATAGCTGCGAGATACAAAGTATCTAATAATTCCCTTTAAATATTCGCGACATTTTATATATTTTCTTTATCAAGCTGGATGATTAAATGATTAAATTTTATTGTCACTCGTTTAATTTTGGGTTTCCCTCGGGTTTTTACAGATTAACTTCCTCAATAGTCTTGTTGTTATACGCGTGACTGCCAGCCTGTTCAATCTTGGTTGGAAACCCAACATGTATGTCATCGGATTACTGCAAACACTGTAGGTTTTTAAATTAAAGATTGTACACTCTTTCAGCGCAGGCCACACTGCCAGCTAGCGTGCGAGCGAGTGAGCTGGCGGGCGAGGCGACGCGAGGGAAACTATATAAAGTAAGCGAAGCTTTGGGGACGGACGGGTGAGCGAGCGGGCGAGCAAGCTGCGAGCCGAGCGAGCATTGTTTCACCTCTTTTCATACTTTGGTTCTCACCGCGAACTACAGAGCTAAGCTACGCTAACGAGGTGAACCAATAGCATCGCTGGCATCGTCGGATAATTCGTTCGCATCATTTGTATGGATGACGTAGCTTATTATATCGTAGACTCGCTCGCTCGCTCGTAAAGGGATATCATCTTTACGAGATCTTGATTATTATTATTTTGTATACATTTTGTTTACTATTTGTAGATAAAGATATATTTATTGTATAACTGTATAGGTACATTAAGTTGTTATTATTAGGCACGCGTTTGACCACTATCTCACCTGATGGTAAGCGATGATGTGGTCCAAGATAGAGCACGCTTGCCTAGAAGTAACCTATTTATTCACTCTTGACTTGAAGACTCCCAGGTTGTAGCTATCAGGAAACACAGACTCTTTCAGAGAATTCCACTCCTTAGCTGTACGCACAATGAATGTGTTACCAAAACGTTTTGTGCGTGTGGGTGGTATGTCCACCATGTACCGGTGGCAATGTACAGGTGGCAATGCAAATTCTTTTCTTTATTGAATTTATTGTAAAATGGACGTTAGAAAGAAAAACTTGCCAAGTTAATAATAGGGTTATATTTTAAAGATAACGATTTTTTGATTTCGATTTTTTCATCAGTTCGATTTTTATTGATATCGCTACTTTTATAGGCCGATTTTTTGGGGATAGGAACTTGACCTTTTTACACATTTTTATTATCTGGGGGATAATCTGTACGTGTCGTTTCGAGAAATTGTGGACTGACATAAACTGGCGCCCAATTAAGATACCTAGAGCCCCTAGAGGTCTACAATGTATGCGACTGATCGATGTGATAGTAAAAGGCACGTAGGTATTTAACGAGGCGACAAATTCATCTGAATTTGGGATTTAAAAATAATTAAAGCCGGTAGCAAAAATAGTAGGTTGGCAGCTATAGCGAAGGATAATTTCAAGTAGAAAGTAGCAGCATAATAATCAGTTGCTAGAACTGGCATCGAGGTTCTATTTGCAAAAGAGCAAATCTGGCGTTGTGTGGTCACAGTTCTAACCCTTTTTTATTTTTTTGATCTCAGGGGGGAAACCCTCATGGATGTGCTCCGCCCTGGGGCGGGCGGAGGGGTCTGTCAGACTCTTACTGACTAAAACCACCCCGGTGTTCCATCCCCCACCTACGCCAGGGATCGCGGGAACGGATGCGACTTCCGTAATCCCCGGCTGGTGCCGCCCGCCTCTGCGGGCCACCTCGCGTCAGCGGGGGGAGTGAGGTGTTTGACTCCCCACGCTACGTCAAAGAGGGGCGCACGGGAACACCACGCGCCGCCCCCTCGGGTCCGGATGAATGAGGGGCGACGGACATCCCCAAGTCCGCCGCCCGTGGACCCAGTTAGGGGGGCCGGAAGAGGGGTCGAGATTTCCCTCTCCCTTTCCGCAACCTCCTTCTGCGCGATAACTGGCTCGCAGAAGGAGACCACCGCGTCCCAGGACTCCTCGCCGCCGACCATAGAATGGACTACGGTCGGCAGCGAGAGGTCTCTGCCTACCACAGAGATGAGCGCACGGCGCGGCTCCTCCCAAGCGGCACACTCTGCCAGCGTATGCCACGTCGTGTCTTCCCGACAGTCGACGCAGTGGTGACACCGAGCGTCCGGCTCCCTGCCTATGCGACACAGGAATTTCCCGAAGCAGCCATGCCCAGACAGGACCTGCGTCGCATGAAACAACATGGAGCCGTACCTTCTTCCGAGCCATAAATCGAGTACCGGCCGGATGGCGTCGATGGTGACGAGGCCGAAGGGCGCGAAAGCCTTGTCACAGTTCTAACCTAACCTAAAATAGCCGTTTCGAATTTGATCAACTGCTTATTGTCTAAAGATTGTTTGCAGTAATAAATCACAACAATAGTCGCCATGACATTATTTAATACTACAAATAATGACATGGCGACTATTGTGTGATAGCGAACATATTAAACAGAGCGAGGCAGAGGAGTACCTCTCCTACATAGAAATATAAAAAACAGTTTGTTGCTTGTTTATTATATCTATGCTCTCCTATAATTTCAATTGGCTTTGTTTAATATGTTCGCTACCTTAAAGTAGCAGCCATTATTTAGTTTTTTATAATTCCTTGCATTTTGAAGCTCATCGAGTTATTGCTAAATATTTAATCGCTGGCAAATTATTTTTTTAGTAGCAAATAGTTAGTCGCCCTTTAAGTTGTTAGTTGCCTTGGAAATAATTAGCCATAGTAAAATTGGAAACTTGGCACCTCATTGGTCTGTGTTGGTGTAAGCTCACGTGTAGTGGACTGTAGATTTTGGTTCTTGTTGAAATAAAACACTGCTTCTTTTCTTCAGGTTT
>NDFZ01004860.1:10787-31413 GCA_002192655.3 Mamestra configurata
AATCCCATAGAGCATGTTTGGAATCTTATAAAACAAAGGGTTGCCGACAAAAACGTGGAACAGCTAGAAAATAAAATTGAACAATTGACTAAAGAAGCAATTGCATCCGTTACTCCGGATGACTGGAAAAAACAAATTAATCACATCAAACGGGTTGAGGAGACGTACTGGACAAGAAATGTAATCAGAGAAAAAGATATGGAGGATTTTATTATTAATTTAGGACCAGAAAGCAGTGATTCTGAAACAGATACCGAGAAGTCATCAGACGATAATGTAAACGAGGACTCTTTGGATGAAGAAATGTTGGGAGTAGAACCCTTACCCTTTGATGATCCTGGTGAAGGACCGTCTCATAGACAGTATAAATAAATGAGTTAAAAATAATATTCGTTCTTTATTTTAACCAACATCCTAATAGGGATCCTCCTGAAATTTTGTTAAATACGTAGTCAGGTGTACAGAAACGAACATAGAGTCCTTTCATCCCCAAAAAAGTAGGTACTGTTTCCGATGAAAACAACAATAACGTTCAAATGATAGGTGGCGCCACGTGTGTTTCAAATTTTCAACTTGCACACGGACGAAGCCGCTGGCAGAAGCTAGTTTGAAATTAATACGACCCGGTCTTGTTTTTATATTTTTAAATTGAAAAAAACTTGACTTGAAATTTTATATGCTAACTGTACTATCTGTCAACGCAAGTACAAGCCGCCATTTAAGATTCCTTTCTTTAATGCATCGGCTTATACTTGTACAACATCAAAATGTAAGGAAATTTGTGTTTTTTTAATTGTCGACGTTATTACAGCCGCATGTTTCAGTCTATCAAGGTTAAGCTACGTTAGTGGAGGTTGGTATGTGGACAGAACATTTATTATTTAGACCACTCCGTCAGACTTCGTGGCTCGGGAGACGTTAAGTAGTTGGTCCCGGCTGTCAATCATAGATCTTTGACATTCGTTACGGTAAGTCAGAAGCACGAAAGTTGGACAAGGGTCTTACATATTGTGCTAGACCGATAGTGCTATGAAACTTTTCTCTTTTGTTCGTGACTTTTGAAAAATGTTTCTATACCTTTGTCAAAAGCCAGACAGCCTTCTTCGTCAGGTGCGGACATCCGGAAGTCGTACAGCGCTTTGCACAGCGCAGTGGCCACCGGAAGTGGTACCACCACCTGCAAAAATAATGATAAAATAAAGCAGGTGTCCAAAACGTAGTACACAAAAATAAAAGAAGTGTGTAAAATAACATCCAGAGCACTTCTAACATATACCATGAAATTATTTTATGTAAAAATTTGATTATTACCAATTTTTACAAAAAAAAAAACAACGGGTTGCACTCCGGGAGTGCCGGCAGAAATGAAAACTTGAACATTAAGGTTGTTCTTTTTTGATATTTTGGAATGGTTAGGGAATAATTTCGCACGAATTGCTTTAATTATCAGTATAAAAGTACCTACTATCATTTATGTGGTAAAATACAATATTCATTTATTGCGCTATCGTACACAAACATGACAATTTATATTACATTAAAAATTTAACACTTCATAACTTTCCCTCCGTTTTACGAATTTTCGATCAGGTCCATCCCAAAAAGTGCACAACGCCGCTTAAGAAGTTTTCACTTCCAAAATTTCATGGTAAAAATTCGAAAAAGATTTTTAGAATTGTTCAAACTTTTCAAAATTCAAAATTCAAAAGTCATTTATTCAAATTAGGCTGAGTGCCAGCACTTTTTGAACGTCAAAGTTCTACATAAAGACAGTCCCCCAAAACGCCCGCCCGTCACCACTTCCTAGTGTTTTAGCTGGGAAGAAGAAGTGGCGCAACAAACTCCCCAGCAACACATCTGTCTGTTGAGTTATAAGAACTATCACTTATACAAAGATATGTAAGTAGTCAGTATTCTTACAAAGAAAACAATACAACAAAGGTAACACGTAAAAACATAAAACTTAATAATTCGCTACTTGTAAGCTAGCACACTCCATTATGCCAGCATAAACAGACAAACTCAAGCATAAAAACAATATCAAATCAAACTAAATAAGCCTCCAGACATGAAGGGTGTGCCCGCTTACACGTACAGAGGGTAGAATTTAATAAAAAGATCTGTGACTCGACGCCACAAGTGATAAACCAGGGCCATCAAAATTAAACATTAAGCATATAATCGTTATAACAATAGTAAAATCCATGGCTAACAAGACGACCTTTCACCACAAGCAGCACCCGTTCACGAGCATAACGCAAAGATCAGCCATTACCCCCCTCGCCATATTTGAGGGAAAGAGGTAACCCGACCCCCGACGCTACCGCAAGCAGTAAAATCTAAGGGAGCATGACGAACTTGCTGCCGGTTGCTCAGGATAGAATAAAATCATACAACTGTCGAAGTCACTAGTTAATCACATGTTGCAATACACTCATTATAAAACATTGTTATGAGAGTATCAAGTCAATACAAAAAAAAAAAAAAAAAACAAATAATTGACCTCTACGGACATATACATAAATTAACAAATATATGAACTCATGTCATAAGCTAACTATGAAAGAACATTAAAAACGAAGTATGTCTTGCGTTCAACACTGCGACCAACTATTATCATCGTCTAAATAATCATCTAAATAATACGAAGACGAATAATAAGACGAATTCAATTACTTTATAAGATTAAGCTCTTTGGAACATTGTTAATAAACAAACATGTTGCGGTTACAGTTAAGAACTAATAATAAAAAAAAACAAAAAGAATTATTAAAATCAATAAACTAATCATCCACACGAGAAAATTGGGACCAGCATGTTGCGAGTATTTTTGCTTTTCTTTCTTTTGCAAACATGTGGTCTTCTTTGCACTTTCATAAATTCACATGTACTCTTCGGGTTATTGAACTTGTGGACAAAATAAATTCATTGTCCTTCCTTAGCAACATAGTTATAGAGTAAAAATAGACTACCAAAAATTTAATGGGAACATCTATGCCTATATGCCCATGTGTGGTGGTTAGGTAATAACTTTTGAAGTGGAAACTTCTTTAGGCGCGTTGAGCACTTTTGCAATTCACAGAACCACAGAGAATGCTGCTGCCCGTTCTTTGGTGAGTCCCTTTGTCGCCTCTTACGACACCCACGGGAAGTGATGGGGTGGTGCTATTCTTTTACGTCCGAAACCATACAGTATCGTTCAGATACATAATTTCAAACTTTCTAGGAATATACCGTTGGAACAGGGTTGCTGTCTTTTATTGCTGTGGGGGAGCCCACTGTGGTTCTATCCGTAACATTAGGTTTTACGTGGTCACAAGGAGTTAACTAACAACTCGGAAAGAAGACGAAGACACATGAGGTCACTTATGCTTTGTAGCCAATGTTAAATAAAATATACCCATACCTGCACATATGTGATAGGGAACATGCCAGTTCTTCCTGAACATTCTCCTTGATACCAACACGGGTCCAATTTCTTCTGTATGAGTATCGTTTCGCCTTTCTTGAACGATAGGTCCCTGAAAATAATAAATGAGAAAATTGATATTACTATACTAAAAACATTAAAAATCTAGCAACTAAAATGAAAGAGTTACCGCGGCCCTGGAACGCTAAAAACATCCTGATCCCAAAAAAAAAACTAATTTGAGGAATAATACAACAAACTTTATTTTTATCACAGTAAGGAATACTATTGGTCTTCTATACAACGTGTAACAGAATAAACGCAATACCTCTGAAAGCGTCATTGTACGCATCATTATAAACAACATTTACTATGGGACCAACATTGAAATCTTTGTGTTATGTGCGGCGTGCGCATAACTTTTTTTGTCGATTTCGGGGCTTATGAGGTATTGCGTTTATTCTGTTACACGTTGTACCTATAGAAGGCCAATAGTATTCCTTACTGATTACTATGTTAAAAAATAAACTTTTTGTATAGATTTAAACTATTTATTAAAACATCCCAATGGACAAGTAGAACCATTTCTAAACAGTTTTATAAGTCGTAGAACTACCGTCTCTTTAACCGTTCTTAAAATGTCATCAATTCTCCAGTCTTCACGATATCTTCCATCTGCAAAATATACATAATACCACCTACGTATGCATTTCATAATATAACACAATGCACATGTTAACATGCCGCTTAGCACATTACTAAGCGCATACTGAACGGATAGCCCATGACTCACTCCAACAATAACGCATCAAGTGCAATGATTACTAATTGAGAATAAGTGGTTCACACCACGCCGATCACATCGACTTAAAAGTTCATATTGTTATCAGTCTTCCGACTGACTCATACAATTCGGGTAGCCGGCAAGCGAGTACTTAATATTCTAGTAGCTACTTGACGTTCGACAGCTATTTACTCATTTATCTTCTTGAAAGTCGTTCAATGGTCCAACAGTGTCATTCAAGAAGTGAAATTAGATAAGTAGGTACTTCTACTTTTGTTTTTAACTTGTAAATAAACTATATGGCACGTGATGTGATGTCATACACATTAAATGTGTAGCTTTTGTTTTTAAGGTCCCGTACATCCAAACTAAAAAACCTCTTTAAGATCACTCATGTGTCTGTCTATCACAGTCAATTTTCTGCGGTGACTTGCTTTTAGCTGCGGTTTTATCATTCTTTTGCCCTTTACAATTTATTTGTGGTTGGCTCTCTGTGGTACTTCTCTAATGGTCTACACCTCAGTAAGTAACCCCCTGTTTAGCCATGCCTGTCAAACAGTCCTTCCATCATTTCTTTGGTTACCCACCCTTATAGCCATCCTCATTCATACTCAAAACTTTGCTCATCACATGTTGCGACAACTGATATAGCGTGATCTCTATGGAAGAGAACGTAAGAATAAAAAAATGCTTTTATTTTATTATTTTTTTATTTCAAACAATATATTTGTCATATACAATAATACTAATGTATTATTGTACATGACAGTCAGAGATACACATGAGTGATTCTATAAGGGTTCCGTCATTAGTTTGGATGCACGGAACCCAAACAATTTTTTGATGTGAAAAACATTTAATGCGGCGTGTCAGCGCGTAGCCGCGCTATTATAGATAGTATAAAACATTTGTCTCAATAAAAAAAATGATTTTTTAACTTTTGTGTTCATTGTAACATGTTTATTAAATAAATAATCATCTTTTTCTTACAAAAAACTGAATATTTGATTTGATTATGTCATATTTATTTATTTTCAGAAACTACCATCATATGCATAATATATGTACAAAATAATTTCGATGTTTCACATCTGCCAGGCGACCTGCGACTGATCACTTTTCTTAAGATTTTAAGCTGGTATCTTGCCTGTTGTTTCCCATAGGAAGCGACGAATTGGAACTGTTGCACTAATTCTCAGGTTTCATAAGTACCAATCTAGATTTACGTGATATACATTAATTAGAATAAAGAGGGTAAAAAGTGACTGATAACATGCCGATGGCCTTTATCATAGAGCGCCTTCTTACGTCATGTTTGAACTATTTATACCGGTAGGTATACAAACAAACTTATATATCTTGAATTCTATATTATCTCTGAACAAATAAATCAATAATTACATACTGCCACAGTGTAAACAAAATGACTCATTAGAGCTAATGAATCAATTTAATAGGATACTTGTTTACTACTACGACACAGGGTGTTCCAGAAGTGCGTGATCATATTTAAGGGTGACTTGCTTCGTCTGCGTGGAATAGTTACAATGGCCAGCCATTTCTATTTTTACGTGTTCCTATACAAATTGTCATCCCCTATTTCAACCCCTTCAAACCCTTTCTCGCGACAAAATCTATGTCTTTCTCCAAGGTCTAATCTATCTCCATGCCAAATTTCATCTAAATCGGTTCAACGGCTATTGATTCCCCATGCAAACTTCCAACCCCCTTTTCACTCTTTAAGGACGATTTCTGGTATAAAACTATCCTTTCGTCTTTCCCGGGACTCAAACTATCTCTATAACAAATTTCATCTAAATCGGTTCAGCGGTTTAAGTTTGAAAAGGTAAATAACAGACACACTTTCGCATTTAAATATTAGTATGGATGTTGGGTAGGTGATATACCTACATTAAGGAAAAATTCAAAACATAAAAAATGAGATTTTTTTTAAAAAAACGACTAAAATTTCCGAAGAAATTTAAAAGGAAAACGAATTTAAAAGGAAAACTATCACAGCTAACTAGGCTTGAACTTATAAAATGGAACTTATCCATTTCCATTTTATTTAGTATTATTTATATTTCATTTTAGTAAAAACTTCGTTTCCAATTCAATAGAAAATTACCAAAACTACATGTAACACTTGTAACTTTGTATTCTTACAGTGAAATTCGTACTGATTAATGACTATGGTTTACGGGACGAGCAACAACGGAACCCTTCAAAGCGCGTCCCGACGCGCACTTGGCCGGTTTTATTTGAATTCTTTCAGTCCATCCAAAGGTTGTCTGGTAGATATCGCTGTCAGCGATAAAACCGTCATCGTACCCATTGAATTAATTTTGTGTCAATATTTTTGGTCTACAATAAAATATATATCTGTCACCGGAAAATAGCAAACGCGGTAAGATTGTAAAATATCGCGTGAAATTGTAAACTATTTTTTTCTAAATAAGACACGGATATATTGGAAACTATTAAATTTGGATGGAACTAGTACAACGATTTTTTCATAATATATCGAGAAAAATCTAATCAAGATTTATTACAATCTAACGGATTCTACAATTTTCCGGTGACATATCTATCGAGACTAGTTTTACTATACGTTTAGCGATTATGAACAGCTAAAAATGTAGCTGTTACATCAGTATTCATATTTTCCCACTGTTCTATGTAATAAGAGTAAACGTCATCGAATAACGAGTATGGGAAATTCAACTTACAATTAGACGGATCGTTGCAGTACGAGCTCATTCATTTTCTACACTAACAATAAATAAACGCAAACTAAACGAAATGGAAAATGGTTGTTATAAGCATAATCGTATAATTTCACACGCAGTATGCGTGTGAAATTATACGCTTTTTAAGATGCACGTGATTAGTTCAGATATTTTTTGTAAAAATTAAGATATTCGAAAAGATTTTTTTATTATTTGTGCGATACAAAACATTTGCCGAAATAAACATAAATTTTTCTTCTTTATAAATTGGTAAGCCTGAATACTTATTTTTTCAGTTTTATCAATAGTTCAGTCAATTAAAAGAAAACGGGGCTAACTTCGGAATGAGAGATAATAAGCTAATTAAGCTTATATAATCCTTTATTTTGACACTATACAGTTTGTCTTAAAAGTTGTATAAAATCTTTAGTCCTGTCCAACTAAGAAAATTAAAAAAAAAACTTGATTAAAGGTCACACTTTCAAGTGTAATGATGGGTCCACACGATACACACTTCCAGAAGTATAATACTTCTATTGAATTTTCTCTGTGCAATAAAGCAGTGTACACAAATATCGGTGTGATAGACTTTTTTATTGAGGGTTCATGATACCACCCATTATAAGACACATTCAATCTTAGGTTGTTAATAATTAATTTAGCGAGCTGTGCATTGTTGAATTATTTAATACTGGCTTCTATCCCGTAGCCTATCTCACAGGACTCTTGTTTATATCCTACAATAATACAAACTTATAAACTATAGTATTAGTGTAGAAAAATATATTGAGCAAAATGAGGTCAACTCACCCCGGTTCCTTGGATATAAAGTCGTGGAGGGCCCTCGCGTGCGGAGGTAACTGCTTACCGCCTGCCTGAACACCTTGTAACGCCTTGAACAATTCACGAAATCTTTATTAGTTTAATTGTACGACTTACTTCAAACGAACTCGTGTTTTACAACGTAAGAAATTCTTGGACTAAGTATTTTTTTGTTAGTAAGACATTTGTAGGCGTACAAAATAAACAGAGGTATTTGAGAAGATTTAAATACATTCAATTATGATATTTCAAGGTACATTGAAGTTTGTCTTTTCATTTTCGTCTCTTCAGTTTCTTATTCGTTTATAGTAAGTCTGCTATCCGATCCTTCGTCCGGGGAATTCTGAAGGTTACCTATGTAAACCTTGTCAAAGCCACTATTATTTTGATCACCAGTTATTTTACAATTAATAGCCCATTTTTTTTTTAATTTGCCCTCAAAAACTCACTTCATGTTCATTTCAAGGTGAGAGGTTTACAAAATCGCACTGCAGATCTATTCTAACCTGGGAATGCCCGCTCCTTGAGGTCCGTTGTCCAGTGACCAGCTTCCTTGGAGCCGAGTTCTTCATGCCTTCGAGGATCCTCATGAGGAGAACATTCGGAGGCAGCTCCTCGACCTTCACTTCTACTAGAACTCTGCATTCTGGACATCGTAGCTCCTTGTGGGATTCTATTATCACCTGAAAGAATGAATGGTTTTTTTTTTATACTGGTAGTACTACCAATATGCATCGCATCGTTCCATTGCTGGGACTCGGGTTTTCACTTTTTGTTAGCGGAAGCGGACCGACAATCACCAAGCGAACCCAGTGCGCGTTGGTGGAAGTCACACGTCTTAAGTAATCTAGGACAAAAGTACTTGTATCCTAACAATCTTTTTCTTCAGCGTTTAAGAGCAATGATAGCGAACGATGACGTAAAGAAACAACCACATACACAACAGCATTATACATAAATATGATTTAATCTATACCTATCCTAAGCGACACCTTGTACGATAATATCGGAGTACCGGCAACCTCGTGAACTCTGATAAGAACAAATAAATTACTTATAATCAGACCTCCGAAGACGCCGAAGGCCAAACGAAGAACAGGCTTAGTCGAAAACGGGTAACTGCCTACCAACAGCCGGGTCATTTTCAACTGGAAACCAACAACCATTCTTCAAGATTAATAGGACATTTAGAAGGATTCGTAAGATTGAATTGGGTTCATTCATTGCTTAGGTTAAAGGCAAATCGACGCAGATTCGCAGCGAAAATCTAATTTAAATAGCATATTGACCCTATTTCCACTGAGTTAATTTCTGTAGACATAAAAAGACACGCCCATTCGACCTTTTTTTTTTTCTAGCCTAGTTTGTTTCCCAATGATAGGCAAGGACAGATATGTTTGAAAGGAAGGGACCTCCTTTTTTTTCTGTCTGCCTTGCGCGATTCATGGCCAAGTTCAATACGCAAACGTGACCAGATCGTGACACCACCTACGCCGCGGTCGATCTCGAAGGCTACGTCCTCCATCAGGTGTCCAGTGACTGCGAACTTCGCCCATCTTTCCGGATGCATGGCGAGCCCACTCCCTCTTCAACCTAGCTATTATTCCCCAACATCCACTACTTGAGTTATGGAGCGCAGGGTGGTAATCATCAACGTATCTCTGTGTGAATTACGTCATGGAGATAAAGGTCAATCAATATACTATGCATATTTTCAGCGTTGCGCTTCTACTGTGTCAATGTGCCATGATCCTTAGAAACGTAATAAAACAAGTGGTAGCGACCGGATTTCGACTCAACCGAAATGAAGGGCGTTCATCATCCCACGCTAGTTGGAGTAATAAATTGAGGGAAACGATTGGCCTA
Organism: Mamestra configurata; assembly: GCA_002192655.3. Taxonomy (NCBI): domain Eukaryota; kingdom Metazoa; phylum Arthropoda; class Insecta; order Lepidoptera; family Noctuidae; genus Mamestra; species Mamestra configurata. Next base: position 20,398 of record NDFZ01004860.1, read on the forward strand.
ATGCTCGTAGGCGATGGGCTGAGTTTACTAGTGAAGCTTTGAACCTATTCAAACAATGTCACGATATATGAAATTGGTTTTTTCTTCTATTTTTAGAGCATTGTCCTTTTGGCCATTTATGTAGTAACCAAGGACGAAATGAGCCTTTGAGAAAGTAAATTGAAACGTATCAAACTCTTTAACTTGTAAGAATGTTTCACATCATCATATCAGCCGAAGGACGTCCACTGCTGGTCATAGGCCACCCCCAATGTCGCCACAACAACCGGTCCTGTGCGTCTCGCATCCATCGGCTACCCGCGACCCTCACCAGGTCATCGGTCCACCTCGTGGGAAGCCTTCCAACGCTACGTCTTCCTTCTTGTTTAGGTCGATAACCTAACTTAATGTCGTCTGTGAAGTTCGCTTTTCGCTGCGCAGTACCCCACCCCTCATACCTGCTGTCACATGAATTTGTTACTGCGCAGTCACTCGCGGAGTGTTCCGAGATGGTTCCGAGCCACCATTAGGTTGGATTATACATGAATAACAAAGGTTTTACTGTTGCTACAGACAGAGTAAATTGAGAAAAATATAAAATCCATTGCTAAATTACTTCAAAATCAATCAGGTAATTTTATATGACCAATCACAACGTTACAAACATGCACTGACACAAGAGACCCACATAGGAATTTATTACTGAGAATAGCCCACTCCCCTAAAAAAAATAAAACATAAAAGTCATAAAACTCTTCGCAGAAGCCAGTGAGTCACCCAAACAATTAGCTAAAATGCTCGTGTTTGCGACCGAATCGCATGTCCATCAATTAAGCGTAGGTGTTGCTGCCAAAACGGTCAAGATCAATGTAGCTTTAATAGGAACGCAGCAATGTAATTGTACATATCGTTTCAACCGAGCGACATAGAGGCACTTACAGTCCTACGCAAGCTGGAATGAACAGACTGAAATTAGTCCTTGCAAATGAAACTTAATGCTCATGGCTATTTCAGAAAATGTCTGTTTTTATCGTTCCTGCTATTCTAAGCTCTTTTTCATCGTCTATGGCAGACACAAAGACAATAGAGTTATTTTTCATGGCAATTGCTAGTTCAAATATAGTTTTTAGCCAGTAATTCTTAAAGCTTAAATTAACATGTAATGTAATAGAAACTCACATGTATAACAATTGATTCGGCAGTAATATTTGGGATTAACACCAGTAACAATGGATTCGAGCAGACTCCGAAATATTTCCTTTAGATATGAGGATGACATCGAAAAATCCAAGGTCGATGAGATTAACCCTAAGGCCGCATACACACTGAATCCGTCATTGACGATTGGTAAAAAAATATGATACGTCATGAACTCATGACGGATTGAAATAGGTAACACGATACTCCTTAGCAAGGCTTGTGTCAGATTATCCGGCTACTTCTACTGCAGCACAACACCTTTTGATCAAAATTATTATAGGCCACCTAAATCTCGCCGATAGATGTTACATTTCGAATATTTCCAAACCGAGACGCATAAACCAGTGTTTGAAAGCCATAAATTGTTATCATTATCGACATAATTTTCTCACAACATACCTTTTATTGTTTAGATTAGCATTTTAATAAAAACAAAAGGTAAGTACATCTTATAACAACCCGAAGGCTATCGAGGGATTTATCTAATCAATCAATTATCGGCAAGTTTTGTAAGTCAAGGTGGAACTAATTGACGAATGTGTGTATTTGTGTATGATAAGTTGAAGATAACTTAGTTTGCTTCCGCTTCGGCCCAACTTCGCATAGTTTTTGATAGCCCATAAAACCAATAAAGTCCCGCATATCTCCACTGGAAAATGGGAGGATCCTCCGAACCAGACGGTTGTTGTGTCTGGTGGGCAACTGCTCGATACTTGATATTCGGACTGTTGTATATGTTCAAATCGCACGGAGAACTTTGCTTGCGCGATGCAGGATTTCGATTTTAGTTGGTCGTAGATGGCGCTGCGGTTCTTTTTGTTGCCGTACAAATTTCGTTTCATAGTTTTTCATGTGGCCGCATTGATGCCGATACAGTATTAATGAAGAAGTGTAAGGCAGAGGTGCGCTTATAGTAAACCTATATTTCGAATATTGCTTCCATCCTATAACGAAACAGAAAAAAGCATTGTCTGAGGAATGAAATGAATGAAAAGGGAGTGAACGGTAACATGACGGTTGAAAGAAGAAAACGTGTTGAGCCGAAGTACATGGGGCGAGGGTAAGGAACTAGGAAGATGATGAATGATGATGCTTCCTTTCTACATTTTATCAGTATTTCTTCAGTAGTTTAATGAGATTAACTTGATAATACATTCTGCGATACACCTACAATATAGACACGGTCATCAATTTCTCGCCCTTAAATCCATATATTTGAGATCGGCATCCGCCCACACGCCTCTATTAGTCGATCTTTCACATAGTAGTTTCTTAAGTCAATACCCATAAACCCATCCACATGCATACTTTATCCAGATAATTATGGTGGTATGTCGCTAGTGCTGAGGAGTTCGTAACTAAATAATTACAGCGGGTCGATCTTCAAGGTTAAGCAACGTTTGCCGAGATCGGTCTGTGGATGGGTAACCATCTTAACATATTAAGATTCCTCCATGCCTCGGAAAGCACGTTAAGCCGTTGGTCCCGGCTGTCATTTGTAGATATTTGGCAGTCGTTACGGAATTTTCATAAGCGAGAAAATCTGACACCAGCCAGAAGTACCTTATATTGGTTTTAATTTAATTTTAATAGAATGTATTTGTTTGACATACATAATTATTTTTATTTTATTATTGCTGTTGTTGTCAGAATTAATGTTTATTTTTATTTTTAATGTTACTGTGCAATGGGTGTAATTTACCTAAATATATGAATTTATTATTATTACCCAGTAAATGGGTTGTGGAGGTCAGGTAGGCAGCCGCTCCACGTAAAATACTGGTATCCAGTTTGACTGGTAGCCGACCCCAATATAGTTGGGAAAAGGCGGTTAGGCAGATGATGATGGTGGTATGTCGCTACAATTCAAACTAAAATGCCTCTAGCCTCTTGTAATTACACAGCTCTCTACATGTACAGTCGAAGATCTTTGAAACTAAACCCACAATTACCGAGTAATACATTCCCTAACTGCAGTGGCAAGTCCCATGTGCCAGAGAATATGACCTCTTTGGCACAGAGCACATGTCGTAATATTCTCAATAGCTACAAAAAAAGTTAAGATGGCTATATCTTTGCTCTTTTCGGCCAGTCTTGTTCTAGCAAGACAAATGGGTTTGATACACCATAGTTCATTAGCGATTACGATTTTCCGGTTCTTGTTTAAAAAAAACTTTTGTTACTTACCAATAACAGTTTTATACTCAAATTAAACCTTTTTATCAAAGCGACCGCCAATGGTTATGCAAGGAAAATCCAGTCAAGTGATTTCAAGTATTGGTGTGGTCGAGAAATTTATTTAAATAAAGATCCTATAACTTCTATTTCATATTTTTTACTAACAAGTAAAAACCTCTGGAACAGACACACAAAAAGTGATCATAATGCTTTCGTTTTCCTTTTAACATCTTTTTATATTCTTCACTACCTCACACCAAAATCATCAAAATATCCCTTCTCATTTTACGAAAACCTTCAAACAGCAATGAAGACATGGCCGCTTCCCAACTGACAGTTCATATCATCGCCTCTCCATCACCCTCAAACTAAGGGATCCACAAATAAATACGGTGATTTCGGTTTGACAGTAAATATAAATAAACAATTACGGCCCTAGGCGGTAATACACGCCAGAAACAGGGCCGCGATCTATTTATATGATGGCCCCGTCTGAAACGAACGTGGATGGACAGGACAACCCGGTGGCACAGCCGTAAGTGGGACAATTACTGATCGATACCATTCTTAGACTAGTGTCCGACGGACCTATTTTAACGATGTGCGGCTTTTATTCTTTTATATAAGTATGTTTATCAGTTGTCTGGTTGCCATAGCACAGGCTCTGCCTAGTTTGGGATCGGATGACCATGTGTGAGTTGTCCCAGGATATAGTATTATTATTATTATTATTATTCTTAGACTTGTTTGAAAACGGCGATGTAGAAGTTTGTTAGGTGAATTGATGTTTAGGTGGTGTAGTTTGATGGTGTAAGGCAAGACCATCCCGTAGGATTGTCTTGCCTTACAGTAGACAGTAGAGTCACTTTATTAATGTAATATTATTATTTTACTGAATTGTAAACGATGACGTTAAAAAGTCCCGTTTAATGGCCTAATTGAAATAAACGACTTTTTTTGACCTTACATTAATTTAATCAGAAACCGGAGCTTCTGAAGAAGAGTTTGGAGTTGAGAACACATCAAACACAATTTTTATTAACTAGTAGAATAGAATACTAATAAAGAGTTCGTGGCTAAAGAATAACAGCCGCTCGGGTCGATCAAGGTTAAGCAACGCTTGCCAAGGTCGGTCTGTGGATGGGTGACCATCTTAACATACCGAATTTCCTCAGCGCCTCGGAAAGCACGTTAAGCCAATGGTTCCGGCTGTCATTTGTAGGTCTTTGGCATACGTCTGAAGATTCATAAATCAGAAGCCTGAAAATCTGATGCTAGTTTACCAAGAAGTACCGTGTTACCCAGTTACTGGGTTGTGGAGGTCTGGTAGGCAGCCGCTCCACGTAAAATACTGGTATTCAGCTGAATCCGGTTTGATTGGAAGCCGAGCCCAATATAGTTGGGAAAAGGCTAGGCAAATGATGAAATGTGTAGAATAGAATAAATTTTAATACTCTTTATCATGTTCACCTTATTGGTAAAAGAACAGATACATGAAGAAAACATTGCGGAGAGTGACGCAATGGGCGGCTTATCGCTAAAAGCAATATTTTTAAAACAACCAACCACAAGTATGGTTGTGTCTTAGGCTCTTAGTTGTCCTGTAGAAAGAAGCTTCACGATTTCTAAGTGTCATAGGCTAGTGCACAGTCCCTGTGTGATGGGCCAGAGAAGCGCAACCGCGGGAAAATGCTAGCCAGACAGCTCAGATAAAAAATCTCATTGTATTGGCTAGACGAGATAATACCGGATACAATACACCAGACACAGACTGGAGGACGATTGAAAAAATGGGCCAACTGATAACATGTACATTCAATTTTACACCGTCAAGGCAAAAATAGATTCGTCACCATAGGGTTTTTTTGCTCCGTTCACGACACTGCCGTTAGAGTGAGTATTCTCAAAATGTTATGTCATGAAAATATAATGACTGACACACAGTCGCTAATTAAAAATGTGAAACCGGCACTAAAATTAAGCTGATTTGATTTATTTATACTAGTAGAGTTTGTTTGCTTGTTTGGTTGAACGCGCTGATCTCAGGAACTACTGGTTCGAATTGAAAAAATCTCTACGACCAATTGGAGCGGAGCATTAATGAAAAATGTGACGCAGACGAAGTTGCGCGGGTCAGCTAGTGTTTCATGTAATGGGCAGCCCATTAAAAAGTTTTCAGCTTCATATCAATTAGACATTGGTGAAAGATGTATGCTAATTTGCCCGTACCAAAAGGCATTAGGCGTCCCGAATCAATTAAAAATTAAATTTAAAAGCTGACGAAGCCATAAACGTCTCGACTGCACACAAGTTTACGTTAATCGTACACTTATCCACAATGACATCACAAGCAGTGAGATTACAGAATCAACCAGTGAAAGTGAACTGACACGCAAAGCAACAGGCGATCGATAAACTTTATAAAAGCGACCAAGTCGCGACTGTTAAAATATGCAGAGGATTTCTGTAAATAGCTTTAACTACGCGGACACGGAATCTGAGGAATGGCTTTGAATAGAAAGGAATTTTTAGTTGTAACTGTCAATTTTAGTCGGACGATAAATTAGTTTGTTTAGTGGCTTTAATCTAACTATGTAAGACCATAGAACAAAAGGAGTATGTGAGTTAGTTTGCTTTAGAAAACATCCTTTCCAAAAACGTTCCGTACAACTTTGTAAATTCACTTGTTTCCTCCCGTAGCTTCGCTTTCGCGGCCTATTTCACGGGCTCATTGCATTTTCGGGGATGAAAAGTAGAATACGATACTCAGCGTTGGTGTGTTTCGATGGGTGAAATAATATATTGAATCTGTTATTATTTTGAATTACATCCGGCTTACAAACTTTACGTCATTATAATGTAAGTATGGATAGCAAAATAAACTAAACCCGGAGTTACAGTAGACTAACTGTCAACTTCTGAAGTAACCTTCGTAAGGTCGCCACTCAAACATTTCTGGCAGACCTTCCATAGCCGTCACATTTGGCAAGTTTAGCGAACGCAGCGTTTTGTTTATTAGTGCATCACATTGATATTATTTTAGCTAGCAACTATTCTTATATTTTAGTATACGACGGTCAAGGGAATAAAGGTTATTTTGTGCAAATAGAATCCTACCACCTATGATTGGTGACCCCAACATTACAGGAGCCGTAAAATGACGTTTTAATGCCAACTTGATTCCAGTGCGAGAAAAGGACTGAGCTATAGATGTCTGATAGTCCCATTTTCGCAACCGAATCATGTTGCTTCATATTTTCATAACATGTCCCCTGTTGAGGACTGAAATTCCTCACTGAGTCAGGCTGCAGACTACCCATGACAATAACCATAATTACTTATATTATCGATGCGAATAGTAACTGTATAAGTGTCTGTATTCAAATACCGTACCAAACGTCTTAACGGACTAGGATGAAAACTAGGCACACGAGTAGATCATGTCCTGGAATAGGACATCGGATACTTTTAACCTGGGAATACGTTCCCTTGGGATAATTTTCGACTATCACGCGGCAAAGACACACCCAATTAAACATCACACTAATATTATAAAGGCTAAAGTTTGTGAGTGTGTGTGTATTTTTGTTACTTCTTCACAAGCAAACGGCTGGATGAAATTTGGTATAGAGATTGATTGAGTTCTGGGAAAGGACATAGGATATCCCGGTAGGATGTTCCCTTGGGATAATTTTCGACGTTTTCGCGGGTGGAGCCACGGGCGGCAGCTAGTATCTAATAATTTTAAGTAATATTGTATTCCTTGAATTGCTGCTTAGCCCTCTTCCTCTCTCCTTATTTTGCTGTGCCCGACAGGGTCCATATTTATCTTTTACTTTGTTATACCATCCATGCTTATGGAATGCAATAAAGAATTGAGTATGTAAAGCCGCTGCCGGAAGCTAGTCATAGATATACGATGTGAACATCAATCAAATCTGAATCAACCACACCAATACAATACAATAATGTAGTAACTAGAAGAAGACTTATAAAACCCACTGCCCGGCGCCACACTCAATAACAGCAGGGTCATTTAATCTTGTGAAACACTCTTTTAATAAGACTCAACTGTTATTGGATGCTTTTTGATTAAATTATTCAGTCTTAGATCGCTTTCCTTGAATTTTGTGACTAATATTTATGAATGGTGAGGCTTCTAAGAAATAACGGCACTTTAACGTTGGCAGAGCGTCTGGTTATAAGGACGAGAATTATCAGTGATATCGCTAACATGACTTAGTGAAAACAGTCGAGGGTCGAACTTCAAGGTAAAGCAATGCTTGGCAAGGTCGGTTTGTAGATGGGTGAACATCTATTACATATCGAGAATACTCCATGCCACTGAAAGCACGTTAAGCAGTTGGTCTCGACTGTCATTTGTAGATTTTTGGACAGTCGTTACAGGTAATCAGAAGCCAGAAAAACGGACACCAATCTTGTCAATGGGTATCGTGTTACTCAGTTGAAAACTCCTCGGGAAAAACATAATTGTCAATAATAAATGAATCAGACGAAAACCTGTTTTAAAATTTTAAGTTTTTGACAATCCTGGTTTTTGAGGACGCGCGTGCCAATTTTCAAATTGCCAGCGCAGCGCAGACATGAACCATGTACCTTGCGTTGGATGAACAGATACAAATCTATTTGACGGCGGACTACGATGGTTTTACCCAATCCGATAACTGAATAAAATTCGTGCAACGAAAAGTCAACATGTTGTATTGAAATGTCAGTTTTATAAGTAAAAATACATTCATTGTGTTTCTCGTGGAGTCTTCAGTTATTGGGTTGTGGAGGTCAGTTCGGCACTCGCTCCTTGTAAAATACTGGTATTAAGCTACATCCGGTTAGACTGGAAGCCGGACTCAATAGTAGTTGGCAAAGTGTTAGTAGATTGATGTCGATATTGTCATACTCGCACTCTGTTCTGTGCTCATGTTCGCACTCATGTCTTATCTTATCAGTAAGAGGGTTCATCTGCCTAGCCTTTTCCTAACTATATTGGGGTCGGCTACCAGTCAAACTAGACCAGTATTTAACGTAGAGCGACTGCCTACCTGACCTATACAACCCAGTAACTGGGTAACACGGTACTTCTTGGCAAACTAGCATCAGATTTTCAGGCTTCTGATTATCCATAACGTATGCCAAAGATCTACAAATGACAGCCGGGACCATTGGCTTAACGTGCTTTCCGAGGCACTGAGGAGATTCGGTGTGTTAAGATGGTCACCCATCCACATACCGACCTCAATAGGTGTTGCTTAACCTTGAAGATCGACCCGTGCGGCTGTTATTACTTAGCCACGGGCTCCTTAGAAGGGTCAATTGTATTATTAATACATACTTACGTAATCAAGAGTCGGAGTGCAGTTGCATTCTTATTGCATAAGACACTCGGACCTTTTGATTCGAACAATACAACGTAAATCCTATAACTCATCTGTTTGAAAAATTTGTCTGATCGACAGCAAACAAATAAGGACATCATTTCTAACAATATTGTAGCATTATAAAAGGTATTCATTACCATTGCAAGGGTTAACGCAATTAAGGTGTTGGAAAACGTCAAAAGTTCGTTGGAATCAATGTAACTGTGGGGCACTAACTAACACGAAGTAGTACCATTTGCATAAAGTTCATGTTATTTGAATCTTTAGTTGTCCACTCTTCGGAGATGGATGGATGGCTCCCCCAAGCACCAAGCATGTTGATCGAACAATTCTGGACAACTTTTCATTCAATCACTCTGCCTTTTTCTTACTATATTGGGACCGTCTTCCAGTTTAATCGGATTCAGCAGGATACCAGTATTTTACATGGTGCGACTACGCAAATACGGATAGATTTCAGGACTCCGACTACCTGTTACGACTGTCAAAGATCTACAAATGCCAGCAGGTACGGTATTTAAAGATTGATCACCCATCCATGGACCGTCCTCGGCAAGCGTTTCTTAACCTCGAAGATCGACCCGTTCGGCTGTTATTATTTAGCTACGAGTAGAGCCTACTTGCATACAATACCTCCCCATATTATTAATCGAAAATAGTAAAACTTTTGCCCTTGCCTAAGGCTAAGGCGTTGGCTGGAGAATGGCGATCGAAAGGTCATGAGTTGAACCCGTCCTTCTCGCTTATCGTGGTAAACGTACTACGAATGCAAGCGTGCACTTTTAGGCTGGAGGGGGTTTAATGGATATGATAGTGCATTTGTGTTTCGGCTTGGTGTCAATTTGATCCGACCAACCCGCACTTAGGACTTGCAGAGAGGAGGCCTGTGTCCCATTAGTGAAAACATTATGGGCTGATTATGCTTATGCAATGTGATCCGATAGATTACCACTCAAAATGGAAAAATAAATATCATTGTAGCTATCTGATGATCACGCTTCCCATTTGAAGGATTTTGAAGATCACTCCAACTTGTTTATAAAACCATCTGCTCGGCAACGTAAAGAACGTAATAAAAATAATTGAAAATTTCAAAATAAAAGGCATTCGTTGCTTTGAACTTCCAAAACTGAGCACATAATTTTCCAATCACTACCGATGGCAAAGTAAACGTAGCGATAAAAAACAGTGGACATCACGTTCAATACAAAAAAAAAACTGATCACGAATAATTTATAATTGGAATGCTGCGTGTGTATGATGCCAAAAACTGGTAACAGCTTTCTATCCAGCCAGTCAGCAAATAACATACCTAAGTAAAAATACTTTGTAGGTATTGTACGAGTATAACGAAGGTTTACTGACATAAGAGCCAGCCTGCAGTAAATGTCAGGTGGAAACTACGGGTGGAATGGTATTATTAATAGGATAATGTCCCTCCTTGACCATTGTGTAACGGAGTTTTTACCCGACTTCGGCAAAGCCAAGAGGAAGGGTTAGGATTTTAGCAATCTATGTATGTATGTTTTTAAGGATGTTCTACCGTACAGTGCCTAAACTAATGTGTTGAATTTACATTATGAATTGTGGTATATTTTATACAAAAAATAAAAAAGACGAATGTTACATCCAAAACAAAAAAAAAATCTATAGTACCGTTTGCAATATGAAATAAATGATTCTCAGTTTTATAAGTTAAAAATGAAATAAAAATTTGTGCAATGTTATTAAGAGGAGGCTCCCTAAATTTTTGTTAATTTGCATTAATATTCAGAAACAGTCACACATACTATAAAAATTGAACTTTAGTATATGATTTATTGGATCTTTTTCTTTCCAAGTACAAGACAGTTACGTAATTGTAACATTTTCACTCGATTCATTTTTAATTCAAAAATCATGTCTTTTTCCTTTTTTTTCCTTTTTTTTTCAAGATTGCTTGGCCTTTATGTCTAAAATAAATATTAACAGTAAGAAAATATAGTTTACTATCCAGTCACAAGATATTTTTTCTCTAGATCAATTATTACTTCAGTTATAAACGAAATAAGAATTGAGACTTACGACATTTAGTTTCGAGCTCGAACGCGATCAAAGAGCGCATGCGGTATTCAACTTTATTACGGCTTGCATAGCGTCTAGCACCATAGCGGTCTACCGGTCTCTCAGTGCCGCGCTGTGCGCCGTCGAGAGAGGGTCTGTGTCGCACGCGGGCGCGTCCATTAGGTTTTTATTTTGGAAGTTGGATTGGAGTTTTTTTTTT